>JBBPNQ010000005.1:0-92033 GCA_038090975.1 Boletellus pseudochrysenteroides
CCGGCGTAAGCCTGGGCTGCGGCCGCTGCTGTGGCAGCAGTGGCTTGCGCAGGCGCGGATTGCGTTGGCGTTGGCGTTTGGGCTGGTGGTGCTGATGGCGCTGCTGGGATTGCGGTCGCAGTTGACTTGATGTAGAGGGTAGAGTCATCCCGGAGAGCCGTTGCATGTTCTGGGGGGAGTGTCCCTTGCCAGCCTTGAGTGGGAGCTATGGGCAGGGTCCGTTGGAGTTTGTGAAGGGCAGATGGCGATGGAATGAGAGGTGCGTTTTCGGAAGTGGATGACCGCGGTCGGAGAGAGGTGAGAAGGCAAAGTGAGTCGAAAATACCCTGAGCTAGAGTGTAAAATTGAGCGCTGGTAGCAAAAAGGCATGTTGGCGGAACAATGGGACTGACCAGTATCCCACTCTTCTGAACCTTGTTCGACCGGGCTAAACTCGCCCGGCTTTGTTAGTCGTCTATTCTGAAGTTCTTCTAGTCGTTTGAGTGCTTTAGCGTTTCGCTCCAGTAGTTCATGCACGGCTGCCTCAAGCTCTAAGTTTCCCAGGGCTTGCTTGAGCAAACTGATCTGTTCAATCGAGAAAAGCCCGTCCAAGGACTCTTCGTCGACAAGCACGTCGTTCTTGTTAGGCTCGTCAACGCCGTTGAGCTGAGGAGACACTGCGGCTTCGTCTGGGGGCTGCTGTGTGACGGTCGTGTGCTCGTCTGACCAGCACTTCTTTCTGTTCTCCCATCTCGAGAACAATTCACCCATGGCCGACCGCCCGACTTCGACGCCATCTTGTTCAAATACGGGGGCAAAGCTGGCATATGGCCCATAATCTAAAAAGGCGCCACAACTCACACGACGAGGCCCGGGAAGCAATGATTTGTACTCTGGAGGCTTCTTAGGAACATAGGATGCCAGGGTGACAGGAGACGACTCTGTTGAGGCTGGTTCGGCTGGTGCTGGGGCAGACGGGGAAGGTAATATGGCAACGAGCTCCGCATTTGCGGTCGACAGGTCTTTCAAGGGCGTACTATCTGAGAGAACGAGATCGGAGCTGAGGGAGGACCACCAAGTCGCAAAAGGCAAGCGTTGCATGAGAGCATACTTTTTGGCGTAATGGGAATCGACAAGTTTTTCGGGAGGTGTCGGTTTGGAATCGGATGTGGAAGAAGGGTCTGGAGAATCGAGGAGGGAATCGAAGTCGAGAGGGAGGGGAACGGAGTGGAAGGAGGCTTGGTCGAGGAGGGAACACGCGAGATTGCAAAAACGGAGGTGCTGTGCGGCAGGGGAAGAGGGACGGGATCTTGGATGGTAGGATATGGGGAAGAGGTTTTGAACGGCGGCCTAGGAGTGCTGGTGTGTAGACAAAAAAGAAGAGGAGGAGAGAGGCTTACGCGTAAGACGCGGAGGGGTTGAGATGGCTCTCTGAGAAGGGCGCGGAGGGAGAACGAGCCGGACTGGGACTTTGAGGTGGAGGGCTCGGGGAGGTCGGGGGAAGGGAGAGGGAAGACGCGGTCGAGGAGAGCCTGGGAGTCGATGCTGTAGGGAGAGTAGGTAGGCGCTGAAAGGGGAGAGGGGGGACTCACCGCTCGAGGATGTCGAGGATCTGCTGTGCGCGGGCGGGGTGGACGGGGACATCGGCGGCGAGCTGGGGGCTCTGCGGCTTTGCGACGGCGAGGGCGGCGTCGTCGTCGGGCTGGATCTCCTCCTTTATGGGGCGGGGCTGCTTTGGGGGCGGGTGGTCGTCGCTGTCCTGGAAAGAGGGGCGCTTGCGCTTCTTTGTGGACGACTTTCGCTCGCTCTGCACCTGCGTCGCCGAGCTTCGCGTTGCGCGGGCCATGGCCGACCAAACTGACGATATACCGAAATTGATTACAGGCATATCGTAATTGAGTCGGAGCGTAGAAATTCACCCTCAGACATCCCCATGCCGACCGTGCCGTCCTCTCCTCCGCGATGGCGTCCGCACTCTGGAGGGCTCAGCTGCGCTCCGCACCCGCCAACGGGCACGCCGCGTTCGTCCCCCACATCCGCAAAGTCGTCCTCGAGTTCTGCCAGCACGGCCCGTCCTCGGCCAACACGCGCACCTTTGTCAAAAACGACATCCAGCGCATCGCCCGCGAGAACCCACACGTCGAGTTCGTCGTCAAGCAGCGAAACGGCCACGAGCCCGTCGCCCGCGGATTCTATGGTGTGTCCCCCCTCGCTTGCCCTGGCACGGCTGACCGGCCACCAGTGAACGGACGCGACAAGGTGATACCGCTCCAGCGACGCGAGGTGAACGGGATAGAGAGAAAGGTGCAGCTGATCCTAGACGCCTCTGGGGCCAGGATCAAGCCGCTGAAAAAGGGTCGGATAGTGGAGAGCACGAGCGAGTCTGTGCGGGGTATCTGGAGCGGGACGCACGTCGACACGCCGTTTACCGTCTGAGTAGCTGAGATTGTCATGTCAAAAAACACGCCCTTGCCTGCAGGCGTTCTTTTCCTGTCTCCCTCGTGCTCCCTCCCTTCCTCGTCCCCCCATCATGTCTCAGGTCTGTCGTTCCCCCACGTCCCTTCGCCCCCTCACGTTCTCCCCAGTTCGATCAGGTATTCGCCGATTGGCTCGACACAGACACGATCGTCAATGTATGTCCTCGCCTTCTCCACCACATGCAATCGCCAACTCCACATCCACACAGTCCGTCCCCGAACTCTCCCCAGTCCCTACCCTCAGCGATCTCCCTGTGAGCCCCTGCACCGATGACGCCACGACCCACCGCTGATTTCGACCGCCGCCGCCAGCATGTCATTCCCGAAGACGACGAGTATCGTGCCATGCCCTACAGCCTCAGGCATGTCCTCGTCAGTCGCCCTCCTCTCTCCGTCTCCAATGTCCCTCCGTTCACCCCTTCCCTTTGCTCAGACACCCCCATCACCCGACCCTTTTACCCGTCCTCGGAGCATCCTCCTCGAGCCCGCCCTCTCCAACATGCCACACATTCCCTCTTCTCCCTATTCAAGGCATCGATGGTCGCGTTCAGACCCTCCCAATGGCGGCGTCTTCCGCGCCCGACAAAGCGTGTCCTCCATCGGCTCTTGTTCCACCGTACAGACGCGCTCAGCCCCTCCAACCAAATCGATCCTTACTCGCCATGACTCTGGCGTCTCCATGGCCACGACAACAAAGTCCACGCGTCGGGAAAAGAAACGCTCCCCACCTTCCGTCAAATTCGTCGACGCTCCAACAGTCCACTACAACGGCGGCACACGCTCCCCCCCTTCTCCCTCAGAGCCGCGCAAGCCAATGCGCTGGTTCACCAAGTGGTGGAAGAAATCTTCCACGACCCCACCACGACCCCCCATATCCGGCCCATATCACCTATCCTACACCGCGTCGCTGGTAGACGTCCGTACGTCGAGAACACAAAATCAAAAGCTAGGCAGGCTAAAACAGCTCTGGCATCAACTGACCAGTGCGATTGGTTGAACTGTTTGCAAATGCAGTCCATCCCACACACCCTTTCGTGCCCAGCCTTTACTTGTTCCTTTTGTTCTTGTGCACCCCCCAACTCCCATCCCGCCGCAACGGCTGCGGCATCCCGGGTATGGAGCCATGTTTTTGCTCGCTGTTTACACGCATGCGTTTTATGTCCGCATCCACGCACCGATCGACTCGGTGGTCCCCTGCACGCCGTGCGTGTCTACTAGATCTATCACACCACATTGCATACCTCGCATGTATCCTAGTTGTTTTGCACTCGCACAACAGTCTGTCATACCGCTCATTGATCACATATACGCCAGAACACATGTATCTAGATCTGATAAGTAGTAGGAATAGTAGGGATTCAAGCGGGAACAGTTGTTCTTCGTGCTTTCTCTGCGTCCCAGCGTGCACGTATGCGTATCGCACCTTCTGCCCTTGATCGAACGAGTGGTGGCAGGAGCTGCATTTGTGCGGCTTGCAGATGTGGCGGTAGCAGTGCATCGTTTCGGATGACCTAGGGGACATCGGAGAGCGGGCCATACATGAGAATATGGACGGGTTTTGAGAGGGAAGCTTACGGAGCCAACGGCGAGGAAAAATGAAAACGTGGCTGCGCTGCTGAGCATGTACTGAGAGAGCGTCGCTAGAAGTCCTCTAGGCCCGGCGCCACCTCTTTCGATGGACCCGTGTTCAGCCGTGTGTTGTCGTGACTTGGCGAGCGAGTCTCACCTGAGGATACTGTATGAACCAAAAATGAAGCCGATGGTAAGACCGACACCTCCCCCCATGAGGGCACCCATTCTAAACGACATACACGACCACATTTAGCCTAGAGGCGTCGCGGGCGGGGGGAGACGTACCTTACTGTGCATTCACAACGTCTCGAGTCAGAAAATTGGCGGCATTGTGTTTCGGTTGTAATCCCACTTACATTTTTGCCAGACGGATGGCTCTTGTGCGCGGGGAGCTCGTGCTGCCATGATGACGAAATGAGATCAAGCAAGAGACGAGAAAAAAGTCAAGTCCGACGGTCACTCCATTTCATGTCTCAATACTTGCCATCATTTCCCAGTGCTCGACAGGCCCAAATCAGTGTGTTTCACAGACTCTCTTGCGTTTTACTAGCTAACTCAAGGGCAGTCAGAGCGAATCAGAGAGATTTGTTCCATGTCCTGTCGTTCAGGGAACAAACGGAAACCGTGCTCCGCTCCTGGCTGGGTGAGTGCTCATCTCGTATGCCTGCACCGCACACATTTCCCATCCACCTGCTAGGAACGAGATGGCTGTCGAGGTGGGGCAAAGAGGTCGATCTTGTTCTAAAGTTGCTCTACTATGGCTTGACAATCGGCCGAGGTGCGAAGCACACATGTATTACTCTCCCCGGTCCGCTTGCTGACATCACTCCGAAGTCGTACAAACTCTCGGAGAAGAATACACCAACATCTGGCAACATTCTGCGTTCAGTGTCAGAGCGCCTTCCAGAGCTTCGCGGATAGCCCTCGTCCTTCTTCCAACCCTACCCTCGTATATCCTTGCAAGATGGGGTTCCCATCTCAGCTCTTTATCCCCCCACCTAGCAAGCACTCTTCGTGCACTCCCCGCGTGCCTTGAGGTGGCTGCGGAGGTCAACCTTGCCATATTCTACCTCCGGGGCACTTACTACGACCTGACCAAGCGCATACTGGGTATCCGGCATGTGACTACCCTGACTTTTTATTGTACGTGAGAGATACTCAAAGGTATTTGCAGATCTCGTCCACGCCGGAGAACCCACACATACGCCCGCCGTCCTATTCTCTACTCGGGATCCTCATCCTCATCCGCCTCCTCTACCGGCTTATACATTACTTGCGCTCCCGTTCCCGAGGCGCCGCTGAGAAGTCACATGGAAAACGCAACCTCGACGAGACACGGGAGATGTTTATTGATGACCGACTCGTAGGCACCATGCTCGAGCACGTAGATCCCGAGAACGTACCCGTGAAGCCTGCCGAGGAGGACGAGAACACCGCGTTGGACGTTAGCGCTATACCTGCTCAAGCAAGGGCCAGTCGGACGTGTACGCTTTGCTTGGAGGAGAGGACTGATAGTTGTGCGACGGAATGCGGACATTTGTTTTGCTGGAGCTGTATTGTGGGATGGGGGAGAGAAAAGGCAGAGTGTCCGCTGTGTAGGCAGGGGTTGAATTTGACCCGGCTACTACCCATTTACAATTTGTGATTGACAGACGTCGATGTATTGACAACAATCAAGGACAATAGTGTACAGCGATGCACAGTATGGCGTAGGAGAACTTTACACGAGGTTATCATACCACCTGTTGGATGAGAGTGATGTTGTCGCCTTTGAGGAGAATACGGCCTGGAGAGAAATTAATAGCGGCAAGCGGAGAAAGACGAGTAAAAGCGTACCAAGTTCCCGTCGCGGTTTTGCGTCCTTGACATACACCTCTGCTGCCTCGTCAATGACAACATTCATGAATTCATCGAAACCCTGAGCGAAAAGAATCAGCGCAAAAAGTCAACGTATACCATAAAACGGAAACAAGATAAAGGAAAACGGGGGAGGGATGAACCCATCGCCTTTGCAAGGGACGATTTAATGCCGGGAGTGAACTGGCGATGAATCGGATGGACGTACAATGATGCGTCCTTCGATTCGCATCTCGATGTTATCGAACAGCCATATCACGACTTTCGCCCGCTGTAGACGTGCGTCGTCAGTGATGGACGTGGTGAAGAACTGCAGGACGTGACCTGTTGCAAGTTTTTGAAGATAACATTCTGGGACGGGGTCGTCAGTCGGGAACAGCGAATGGAAAGACTGCACGTACGATGGGCTGAACCATCACACGCTGCTGGCGTCCCGACATGGCTGGCAAGGAATCTTTTCGACGGCGTCGACGACGAGCTCTTGATCTCGGTAATGCAGCTTTTGATTATCAAATGTTTTCCCACGATTTAAGTAAATGCACGCGTCCGCTCGAACGGGTCGCTTTCACGACCAGACCATGGAGGCAAGTAATCGTCTGCGCGCGCAATGGCCCGGAGCACTGCTGACCGTGTCTAACCAGGTGTTCAGTCCCTCCAACTCCTCCACCGCAGCCGCGGTCACCTTCATCACCTTTGTCCAGGACCTCAAGCGGAAGACCAAGACATGGGGTCCCATGATAGAACTCTGCGCCAACGGAGAGAAGACCCTCGAACGTTTCCGATACCAATTCCCAGAGGACTGGCTCTACAGCGACCAGCTGAGAGGAGAATGGAGCGCATACAACGAGATCCTCAAGCGTAAGAACGACTCCATCCAGGAGCAGCTCGGTAAAGTGTATCCTATCGTGTCTCCCTGGTCTCACGTAGGTCTTCACAGCTGGGCTCCAGCTCAAGATCGTCGCAGAGGACAAGATTGTAGAGAACAAGATCAACGATATTCTCGCAGAATGGGAGCAGACACGTCCAGTGCAGGGGAGCATGCGTGCAGATACCGCCATGAATACCATCAACGTCTTCGAAGGCAAGTTGAACCGAGTCAAGGAGGAATACGACCTTGTATGCAGGGCGAAAGAGGCCCTCGACCTCGAGTTGACGCGTCACACGCGCTTGGAACCCGTGTTTGAGGAATTAAAGGACCTCAAGGCCGTCTGGACAGCACTTTCGGGCGTCTGGAGCCAGATTGGAGAGCTGAGAGAGATGTCGTGGGCGACTGTACAGCCAAGGAAGTTGAGGCAGCAAATCGACGGACTCTTGTCTTCGACCAAGGACATGCCAACGCGCATGCGACAGTATGCAGCATTCGAATATGTCCAGGATGTTCTTAGAGGACTCTTGAAGTCAAACGCGATCATCTCCGACTTGAAATCCGAGGCTTTGAAGGACAGACACTGGAAGCAGCTGTTCAAAGTCTTGCGGCTACCCTCGCAAATCAGTCTCCCTGTGTAAGCGATTCCCCATTCTTTTCTTCTCTCTTTCCTTTGACATGTACACATAGCATGACTTTGGGCAATGTTTACGATCTGGACTTGAAAAAGAATGAATCTCTTATACGGGAAGTCATTATACAAGCTCAGGGAGAGGTATAGTGTGTATAACTTTGTCGCCTGCTCTGTATTGACGTCATGCACAGATGGCTCTCGAGGAGTATATCAAACAAGTCAAGGAAACTTGGACTAATTACACTCTGGATCTGGTGAACTACCAAAATAAATGTCGGCTTATTAGGTACGAACTACTAGCATCTACTCCACTCATAACATGTTGTTCATGCTGTGCATTAGAGGCTGGGATGATCTTTTTAACAAGTGTAGCGAGAATCTGAACTCGATGACCGCGATGAAGCTTTCTCCCTACTACAAAGGTGCGTTGATGAAATACGGAGAGGAATTCTCATCAGGCTCACACTTTTGTACCAGTCTTCGAGGAAGAGGTATTGTTCCAGTACAGACATCTCTCTCGTGCTAACTCTGTGAAAGGCTAGTTCATGGGAAGAGAAATTGAACAGGATCCACGTTTTGTTCGGTAAGATAGGTATTGTCATATTCTCCATGCGACGCTTCTCACTTTATGAAAGACGTTTGGATTGATGTTCAGCGTCAGTGGGTGTATTTGGAGGGTATCTTTTCTGGCAGCGCAGACATCAAACATCTTCTCCCTGTGGAGAGCGCCCGCTTTCAAAACATCAATGCTGAGTTCTTGACTGTCATGAAGAAGGTGTACAAGTCGCCGTTTGTTGTCGACGTCATGAATATCCAAGGAATACAAAAGAGCTTGGAGCGTCTCGCTGACCTCTTGAACAAAATCCAGAAGGCTCTCGGCGAATACCTTGAACGCGAGCGGTCATCATTCCCGCGATTTTACTTCGTTGGTGACGAAGACCTGCTGGAGATAATCGGTAACAGCAAGGACATCCTACGCATCATGAAGCACCTTAAGAAAATGTTCGCTGGCATTTCCACAGTCAAGCTCGACGACGACCTGACTCAAATTCAAGGGATGGCTTCACGTGAGGGAGAGGAAGTCCAGTTCAGCGAGCCAATTCTGCTGAAAGACTATCCAAAGATTAATGATTGGCTTGCTCGACTCGAATCCTTGATGCGACTCTCTTTGGCCGATTTACTTTGTGATGCTGTTGGCGAACTGCAATCGTTCTACGGCACCGGATCTCCACTCAATATGGATCAACTCATGTATTGGATGGAGAAGTATCCTGCCCAACTTGTCACATTGGCTATTCAAGTTGCTTGGACCACGTCTGTCGAGGGTTCTTTGGAATCAGGCAGTCTCCCCGAAGAACCGCTTGAAACGATTTCTCAGGCTCTTGACCTCCTCGCCGATATTGTCTTACAAGAGCTTAGCCCTGTCACTCGCCGCAAATGTGAACACCTCATCACGGAACTCGTCCACCAACGGGACGTCACGCGCGCACTTATTCAACAACGGGTCACGGACACCAGAGCTTTCACCTGGCTGTCGCAAATGCGTTTCTACTTGGAACGATCAGCTGAGAACCCTCTTGACCGTTTAGCCATCCGCGTTGCGAACGCGACTTTCCCTTACGGATGGGAGTATTTGGGCGTTCCAGATCGTCTCGTGCAAACACCATTAACGGACCGGGTCTACCTCACCCTGACTCAAGCTTTAGACAGTCAGCTCGGTGGTTCTCCATTCGGCCCAGCTGGCACAGGTACCTCCGTCGAGTCTTATGTAGCAGATATGTTCCCTAACTATTTGACTCCAGGTAAAACCGAATCCGTCAAGGCCCTTGGTGTCCAGCTCGGTCGCTTTGTGCTGGTATTCTGTTGCGACGAGACGTTCGATTTCCAGGCCATGGGCCGTATTTTTGTTGGCCTCTGTCAAGTAGGGGCGTGGGGATGCTTTGACGAGTTCAACCGATTGGAAGAGCGTATTTTGAGTGCTGTCTCACAACAAGTGCAGAGTATTCAACAAGGACTAGCTGCTCTCGCCAAGAATCCCAATACCGAGATTGAGCTCGTTGGGAAGAGTTTGAAAATCAACAAGAACATCGGTATGCTCGTGCAAAGCTGTTACTGTGCCCACCTAAGCATGTCAACCAGGTATCTTCATTACCACCAATCCCAACTACGCTGGACGATCGACTTTGCCACCAAACTTGACAAAGCTTTTCAGACCGTGCGCTCGTCTTCTTGCCATGCAAACGACCACTCTGACTAGTCCCTAGAATGGCAATGACAAGGCCCGATCGCGAGCTCATTGCTCAAGTCATGCTCTTCTCTCAAGGTTTCCGAACAGCCGAATCCCTCGCATCCAAGATTGTACCCTTCTTCAACCTTTGCGACGAGCAGCTTTCTCCCCAGCCCCATTATGACTTTGGTCTGCGTGCATTAAAGGCTGTGCTTGCCAGTGCAGGTATCCTCAAGCGTGAACGTCTGCAGAATGTCAAGTTGGAGGACTCGGATAGTGTCAATGGGCTCTCGGACGCCGTGTCTGAGCAGATCATCGTCATCCAGAGTGTCACGGAGACAATCGTGCCCAAGTTGGTCGCTGATGATGTACCTTTACTCACCAGGTGAGGGTTAACACCGGCATAGATCCCTAGCATGCTAAACATTTAATTACACTCAGCTTGCTTGCAGACGTCTTCCCTGGCACAGACTATGTCCCGGTCGACCTGGAGGCACTCCGCGAGCAGATATTGAAGGTTTGTGCCGAAAGGCGCCTGGTGGATGGCGAACGGTGGATCGCCAAGATTCTCCAGTTGTACCAGATCCAGAAGATTCAACATGGTCTTATGATGGTCGGCCCCTCCGGCACTGGAAAAACAAACGCATGGCAAGTCCTCCTCTCGGCGTTGGAGAGACTCGATGGCATCGAAGGCGTTGCGTATGTCATCGATCCCAAAGCAATCCACAAGGACGCGCTCTATGGCACGCTTGACCCAACTACGCGCGAGTGGAATGATGGATTATTCACACATATCTTGCGCAAGATTGTGGATGATGTGCGTGGCGAGAGTTCCAAGCGACACTGGATTATTTTCGATGGAGACGTCGATCCGGAGTGGGTCGAGAACCTGAATAGGTTGGCTTATTTGCTGTATCATAGAATGGTTGCTCACCCATCTCCAGTGTTCTTGATGACAACAAACTGCTTACGCTCCCTAATGGTGAGCGCCTGAACTTACCTCCCAACGTTCGGATCATGTTCGAAGTCGAACACTTGCGCTATGCAACCCTCGCCACTGTCAGTCGTTGTGGTATGATCTGGTTCAGCGAGGATGTCATTGAACCCTCGATGGTTTATCGCCACTACCTCAACACTCTTTCATCTGTGCCCTTGGATGCGGACGATGAGGATGCTGCTGATGTACCAGGACGTCGTCCTGACATTCTCGGTATTGAAACTCCGGGTTCTACCCACCTTTCCACCCAAGTTCAGATTGCTATCATCCTCGAGCGCTACTTTGCGGACGGAGAGCTTGTCAGCTCTGCTCTCGAATTTGCGGAATCCATCGATCACATCATGGACTTCACGACTACTCGTGCGCTTCACACGCTTTTCTCGTTGCTCAACAAGACTGCGCGTAACATCATTGAATACAATATCCAACACTCCGATTTCCCCCTTCCCCCAGAGAAGGTCGAACAATATGTCACCAAGCGCTTGCTTGTCAGCATCATCTGGGCATTTTCGGGCGACGCTAAACTGGACTTGCGCGCGGAGATGGGCGAGTTCCTACGCAAACAAACCGGCATCGACCTGCCGCCGATGGCTGCTGAAGCATCTCTCATCGACTTTGATGTACAAATCGCCACCGGGGATTGGATTGCTTGGCAGGCCAAGGTTCCCTCGATTGAAATCGACGCACACTCCGTTACTGCGGCTGATGTTGTCGTTCCCACAATGGATACCGTGCGCCACGAGGAGGTCCTATACTCGTGGCTTTCTGAACACAAACCTCTCATGTTGTGTGGACCTCCGGGCTCGGGGAAGACTATGACGCTCTTCAGTGCCCTTCGCAAGCTCCCTGATATGGAAGTCGTCGGCCTCAACTTTTCCAGTGCCACTACCCCTGAGCTTATTCTCAAGACGTTTGAGCAATACTGCGAGTATAGAAAAACCCCGAACGGCGTCATTCTTGCGCCAGTTCAAATTGGCCGCTGGCTGGTTGTGTTCTGTGATGAAATCAACCTACCAGCTCAGGACAAGTATGGGACTCAGCGAGTTATCTCATTCCTGCGTCAATTGGTCGAATGCGGTGGATACTGGCGCGCAAGTGATATGTCGTGGGTTAAACTCGAACGTATCCAGTTCGTCGGTGCATGTAACCCGCCCACCGATCCTGGTCGTGTTCCCCTCAGTCACCGTTTCCTCCGCCATGCACCGCTCGTCATGGTGGACTATCCAGGAGAGGTCTCGCTCAAGCAGATTTATGGTACTTATAACCGTGCCCTCCTCAAGGTCATCCCAACCTTGCGCGCGTACGCCGAGCCTCTCACGGACGCAATGGTTTCCTTCTACCTCGCTTCACAGAAACGTTTCACCTCTGATATTCAAGCTCATTACGTCTATAGTCCTCGTGAGCTTACGAGATGGGTACGGGGCATCTATGAAGCTATCCGTCCATTAGAGATCCTACCCGTGGAAGGTTTGGTGCGCGTCTGGGCTCATGAAGCACTGCGTCTCTTCCAAGACCGTCTCGTCACGGAGGAAGAAAAACAATGGACGGACGAACACATTGACCTCGCTGCCATGGAACACTTCCCGACCATCAGTCGCGACGAAGCTTTGAACCGACCTATTCTCTTTTCCAATTGGACATCGAAAGACTACATTCCCGTGGACAGAGAAGTTCTCCGCGAGTACACAAAGGCTCGTCTGCGTGTCTTCTATGAGGAGGAATTGGATGTTCCTCTTGTTCTTTTCAACGACGTGCTTGATCATGTGCTCAGGATTGACCGTGTTTTCCGCCAGGTTCAGGGCCACTTATTGTTGATTGGTGTTAGTGGCAGCGGCAAGGTAATAGACGAGACTTTAAATGCTTGGACTACAAGGCTGATGATGCTGGCTAGACGACACTATCTCGTTTCGTTGCTTGGCTGAATGGGTTGAGCATTTTCCAGATCAAGGTTTCGAACAAGTACACTGGCGATGACTTCGATGATGATCTCCGTACCGTACTGAGACGCGCTGGCTGCAAGGGCGAGAAGATCTGCTTCATCATGGACGAATCCAACGTGCTTGACTCGGGTTTCCTGGAACGCATGAACACGCTTCTCGCGAACGCCGAGGTACCCGGTCTTTTTGAGGGCGACGAACATGCCGCTTTGATGACGGCGTGCAAGGAAGGGTCACAAAGAGATGGGCTTATGCTTGACTCGCACGAGGAATTGTACCGGTGGTTCACCCAGCAAGTTGCGAAGAATCTCCATGTGGTCTTCACCATGAATCCGCCTGAAAACGGTCTTGCGTCCCGCGCCGCCACGTCGCCTGCCTTGTTCAACCGTTGTGTTCTCGACTGGTTCGGCGACTGGTCAGATCAGGCATTCTACCAAGTTGGCATGGAGTTCACCCATACGTTGGACTTGGACTTGTCGTCGTATTCCCCACCTGTTCACTTCCCTATTGCCTATCGCGAACTTTCCATGCCTCCCGTTCATCGCACTGCTATCGTGAACGCTCTCGTCTACGTCCACATGTCCATGCACCAGATCAACCAGCGCATCAGTCGTCGCCAAGGCCGTTACAATTATGTTACGCCTCGGCACTACCTCGACTTGTAAGTCCTTTCACTCCGTTGAGATGTGCCATTGATCTGACTGGTGTTCTTTAGCATCAATCACTATGTCAGGCTTTATAACGAGAAGCGCGACGAGCTCGAGGAACAGCAACGCCACCTCCACGTTGGTCTTGACAAACTCAAGGACACAGTTACACAGGTCGAGGAGCTTCGCAAAAGTCTTGCCACAAAGCGCTCGCAACTTCAAGCCAAGGATGCAGAGGCTAATGAGAAGCTGAAGCGCATGGTAGCGGACCAGCAGGAGGCTGAACAGAAGAAGGCGGCGTCTATTGAAATCCAGGCTGCTTTGGTGGAACAGGACAAGAACATCGCACAACGTCGCGCTGTCGTCATGGCTGACCTCGCAGACGCAGAGCCCGCTGTGTTGGAAGCACAGGCTGCCGTCAGTAACATCAAGAGGCAACACTTGCAAGAAGTCAGGACGATGGCCAATCCACCAGAAGCCGTCAAACTTGCAATGGAGTCTGTCTGTACGATTCTCGGTCACAAGATCGACAGCTGGCGGACGGTTCAAGGTATCATCCGTCGGGATGACTTTATTCAAAGGATTGTCAACTTCGATACCAATAACCAAATGACGAAGCCTCTCCGTGAACTCATGAAGAAGGATTTCTTGAGTCGACCATCGTTCAACTTTGAGACCGTCCAACGTGCTAGTAAAGCCTGTGGCCCCCTCGTCAAGTGGGTGCTTGCGCAGGTTCGCTTCTCTGAGATTCTTGACAAAGTTGAGCCTCTACGAAACGAGGTGCAATCCCTTGAAACACAAGCCGAGACGACCAAGAAACAAGCTGCTCAAATTATCACCATTGTTGCTGAACTGGAGGCGAAAATTGCCAGGTACAAGGAGGAATATGCATTTCTCATATCGGAAACGCAGGCAATCAAATCGGAGATGGAGCGAGTGCAGAGCAAAGTTGACCGGAGCTTGAAGCTCCTTGAAAGCTTATCCTCAGAGAAGGGACGATGGGAGTCCGGAAGTCGTACCTTTGATGCAGAAATGAGCACCATCGTTGGTGATGTGTTGCTGTCTGCAGCATTCCTTGCGTACGGCGGTTTCTTTGACCAACATTACAGAGAAGTGATGTGGCAGGATTGGTTGAACCATCTTCTCGAAGCCAACATCAAGTTTAAACCGGAACTCTCGTTGACGGAGTATCTCTCAACTGCGGACGATCGCTTGAGCTGGCAATCCAAATCGCTTCCAGCCGACAATCTGACCACCGAAAATGCGATCATGCTCAAACGATTCAACCGTTACCCGTTGATCATTGATCCCACTGGTCAGGCAACGACCTTTTTACTCAATGAATACAAGGAACGCAAGATCACGGTCACGAGTTTTCTTGATGAAGCCTTCCTTAAAGTCTTGGAGAGTGCTCTGCGGTTCGGTAATCCCATACTCATCCAAGACGTCGAGCACCTGGACCCCATCCTGAATACCGTTTTGAACAAGGAGATTCGCAGAACAGGTGGCCGTGTGCTCATTCGTATTGGCAACCAGGACATCGACTTCTCGCCTGCGTTTACAATGTTCCTCTCAACTCGGGATCCGTCGGTTGAATTCTCCCCCGACATTTGCAGCAGGGTTACGTTTGTCAACTTCACAATGACTCGTAGCAGTCTCCAAAGTCAATCCCTGGATCAAGTGCTCAAGGTGGAACGACCTGATACTGAACGCAAGCGAACGGATCTTATGAAAGCCCAAGGCGAATTCCGCCTTCGCCTCCGAACACTGGAGAAACTGCTCCTCCAAGCCCTCAACGAGTCGACGGGAAACATCCTTGATGACGACAAGGTCATTAGCACCTTGGAAACGTTGAAACGGGAAGCTGCAGAGATCACGCGCAAGGTGGAGGAGACAGACATCGTCATGAAGGAAGTTGAGCAAGTGACTGCAGAATACCTCCCGCTGGCACAGGCCTGCAGTTCCATATTCTTCATTCTCGAACAACTCAACCTCGTCAATCACTTTTATCAATTCTCCCTTCAGTTCTTCCTCGACATCTTCGACTACGTACTTCATCATAATCCCAACTTGAAGAACGTTACTGACTACCACAGGCGGCGAGAGATCCTATTGAACGACCTTTTCCTGGTCGTGTACAAGCGAACCTCAAGAGCTTTGCTTCACCGTGATCATGTCATGCTCGCTGTACTTTTGGCACAAGTGAAGCTGCGAGGCGTCGAGGATATTTCTGATGAACTCGAGTTCCTGCTCGAAAGTGGCCAGGGAATCGTTGGAAAGCCTATTGCCTCCTCAGGCGAGCACTTGGTCTCTTCCGTACTCTCCCCAGACCAGATGACGCACCTTGAGGATTATGCAAAACAAAGTCTTTTCAAGCCTGTTCTTAGCAGCGTTCTCGAGTGTGTCGAAGACTGGGTTCCTTTCCTACAATCTGCAAACCCTGAAACAATCGTGCCTCTGCCTTGGGAGCCAAGCACACGTGCGTGTCCGCCCTTCCGATTAAAGTGCTTCGTGTTTTGACATTTAAGCAGCTGCTGTGGAAGCCCTTCGGTCAATGCTTGTTGTCAAGTGCCTACGACCTGATCGTCTCTTGCAATCCACGGCATTGTTTGTACGGACTGTTTTCCAGAATGACTTATCATCCGAACTCGACCTTGGTGCTATGGTTACAAACGAAGTTCCCGGTACAACGCCACTTGCTCTGGTATCTGTGACTGGTTATGATGCTGGCTACCGTGTGGAGCATCTCATACAAACTGTCGGAGCGCGGTCCTCCTCGGTTGCCATGGGCTCTCAGGAGGGCTTCACTCTTGCGGATCAAGCCATCGCTGCGGCATCGAGACAAGGAACATGGGTCCTCCTCAAGAACGTCCACTTGGCCCCCTCATGGCTAGGTCAGCTGGAGAAGAAGCTACAAACCCTCAATCCTCATCGCAACTTTCGTCTCTTCCTGACCATGGAAGCCAACCCGTCCATTCCTGTCAACATACTCCGGCAGTCCCGCATCATCATGAACGAGCCTCCACCAGGAGTGAAGGCCAACTTACTCGACTCGCTGGGATCCATCTCCCCACAACGCCTCGCTCAAGGGCCTGCAGAGAAGGTCCGTTTGTATTTCCTCCTCGCATGGTTCCATGCAGTCGTACAAGAACGTTTACGATACGTTCCACTGGGATGGAGCAAAACCTACGATTTCAACGACTCCGATATGGCCTCTGCCTTTGGTACTATTGACACGTGGCTCAACGCTATTGCCAAAGGGAGGGCCAATGTCGACCCTGCCACGATTCCATGGGATGCGCTCCGAACACTCATCAAACAGTCAGTGTATGGTGGGCGTGTCGACAGCGATTTCGATCAACGCATTCTCGATGCATTCGTCGATAAACTGTTTACTCCGGCTGCTTACAATGTGGATTTCAATTTGGTGCCCAGTATTAATAGTAGTCAGGTTCTTGAAGCTCCTGATGGAACCAAATTGGAGCACTTCCTCTCATGGGTGCAAGGCTTACCAGACCGTGAGCCACCATCATGGTTGACACTGCCGCCAACTGCAGAAAGAGTTATCGCTGTTGCTCAAGGTCAGCTTGGTTGAGGTTAGCTCGGTGCTCGTAAGCTCACTTTGTCACAGGTAACGAGCTTCTTAGCAAGCTACGGAAGATGCGAACTCTGGCCGATGACGAGGATGACGTGCCGAGTATTGGTACACCCTCCAAAAGCCAGTCTTCACAACAGCCCGCGTGGATGCGCAATCTACACGAGCGTTGTCGTGAATGGTTGACCCAGCTCCCATCGGTAAGATACATTGTTCGTAACAACTGACCTGTCACTGACGCTTCTGTCTAGTCTTTGAACATACTACCCAAACAATCCAGCGACATTCCAGATCCACTTTATCGGCTATTCTTCCGAGAGGGCTCTATCGGACGCAAGTTACTCGACCAGGTTCGCAAGGACCTTGCGGATGTCGTCAAGGTTTGCGAGGGTGAACTGAAGCAGACCAATCACCTCCGTGCTTTGATGAGCTCCCTTACCAAAGGTGAATTCGACGCTGTCCTTTTGTCTTGATTGGAACCAAACTTACTTGATCAAGGTACTATTCCAACGCACTGGAGACGATACAAGGTTCCCAAAGCTATGTCGGTCTCGGAGTGGATCCCGGACCTCGCTCGTCGCCTGGCTCAATTGGATGGGATTACGACGATGCAGCAGTCCTTGTCTAACGTCGAAGTTTGGCTTGGAGGTCTATTCTTCCCAGAGGCATATATTACGGCTACTCGGCAGGCTGTAGCTCACCGCAAACGCTGGAGTCTGGAGACACTGAGTCTGCGATTAGACATAGGTCAAATGAACAACCCAGGAGCGTTCATTGTTGATGGTGAGCCCCAGAGTGATTTTCTAGTTCGGCTCTCCTAATCACGCTGGTTCAGGTTTGACACTGGAGGGGGCTGCATGGGATGCAGAATCCGGGAAGCTTGTGCTCAATGATGGCGAGGCCGTTCATTTGAGCGCTTCTCAGATCCATTGGGTTCAAGAGGAAGAGGATCCCGTTGACCAAAGTAACCTGGTGACACTACCGGTCTACTTGAATAGTGACCGCAGCGATGTGATGTTCACGGTTGACCTACCTTTTGATGGTAGCTCGGCATCCCTTGTTGCGATGAGAGCTGTTTGTCTCAACGCTAGAGGCTAGAAGTTGACGAGATGTTCGATTTTAGAATACCCTAAGGCATAATACCTACGACCGCATGCATGTCAGGACATAGTATTTATGAACGAGTAATGATCGTCGAAATCCACTGATGACCCCACTGGAGATTCCGGAGGCGCCGAGTAAGTCTTTCAAGGTGGTTGGGATGACCCCATTCAGAACCAACCCGTAATTAGAAAGGGAGTCATGTTGGAATACAGTATATATGAGCAGTGTTGATATATGTTCATCTAGCTCTATCTAGTTCACCTCCACGGGGTAAATCTGACTTCCGCCAACAACTTCCAATAACTTCCAGTCTACTTGAATGTTCTCTGTCGCAAATATTGCGCGAGCCCCTTCTGCAATAGCCTCGAAATTATGAGTTGCGAGTGCCAAGATCGTTGGCCCTGCCCCCGAGAGACAGATGCCGAGTAGACCAGGATGTGTCTGTGGGGTAAGTGACGATGTCACTGCCGGCAAACCAGGAATCTGTGGACATTGCTAAATTAGTCGCTCGCGGAGCATAACACGGCAAGTACATACAAGTAATTTTCGATACGGTTGGTGGACACGATCTTTCATCGCTTCATATATGAGCTCGGAATCCGGTGGTGATTGTCCAAGAGCGGTTGTCAGCACAGCGAGCCGTTGCATGTTGAAAACCTAAGCATTCGATCAGCCGATTCAGTCAGGCATACACCTATAATGCATACGCACAAGATCTTTTCGAGAGTATTCTGTGGGTAGTACATCTCTTGCCTTGGCAGTACTCAGCTCAAATCGAGGTATAATCGCCACGGCTTTGATAGCAGGACTCCAACCGAAACGGACAAAGTGTCCGATGCCAAACGGAGGCACGGGCGGGGACAACCCCCATTCTTCCCCTGCATCGGGAGGGTACTCTGGTAGCACCTCCGATAGCGGTACCTGGGCAGCCTCGCTAGCGACAGGATCGAGCTCCCGGAGGTACGATCCGACGAAACCACCGACGAGCGCTGCTGTCACATTGTCCGGATGTCTCTCGACCATGAGCGCATAGTCAAGTATCCGTTCACGCGGGAGATTGAGTTGCCCGAGTGTATTTCCGAGAAGAACACCCGCGATGACGGCGGCACCTGAGGAGCCAAGACCGCGGCCAAAGGGTATCTGGTTGTCAGAGTGAATGCTGACGAGCTCTGGAGGAAATGAGCGGTGGTTGTTGCAGCGCAGGACGTAGAGCGCGACACGAGTCATAAGGTTTCGGTAGGGATCGAGTGGGACTTCGTCGGCTCCTTCTCCGGAGTAGGTGATTTTTACGAGGCCAGTAGAGGGAGGTCCAAATTTGACGGTGAGTGTCAAATACAGAGAGAGAGAGAGCCCTACTACATCAAAGCCTGGTCCGATGTTGGCCGAAGTCGCGGGGACTTTGATGACGACAGTGCTCCTCGAGTCGGTCATGATCAAAAAGGCTGCAATGTATTATTTATGACATGACTATGAAGTCAAGGATTGGCCATGATAAAGACATACGATCAGTGAGGTACCCTCCGAGAGTTACAGGAAGGGTAAAAATCGATTGCAGCTGCAGCGAGAGGATGAGAGCAAAGCGAGGAGTGGGCCGAATATTTGCTGCACGTCGATCACTTATCCATATCAGGAAAGTAGAGTGGAGATAGACCAAGCAACGGCCACAATCCCTTGTTACCCAACCTCCCAGTAATCGAACTACTACATGAAGTT
Organism: Boletellus pseudochrysenteroides; assembly: GCA_038090975.1. Taxonomy (NCBI): domain Eukaryota; kingdom Fungi; phylum Basidiomycota; class Agaricomycetes; order Boletales; family Boletaceae; genus Boletellus; species Boletellus pseudochrysenteroides. The sequence continues at coordinate 19,605 of JBBPNQ010000005.1, forward strand.
TGAACCGACTACTACAAATGAGTGTATCAATACAAAGTGTCATAGCAAACGTGATGTTAACGTTAGATTATTGGAGGGTCGGTCAACGACCTCTCCAGTTAATGCCATACTATTAGTAGAGGTCATTGTGTTGGCATGTAAAGTTAGCATGTTCCGGTAATGCTTCCTGCACTAGCAGTTTGCGTGGGAATAGGAACAATAGAAAGGCTAACGGAAGAAGTGATGGCAGACTGAGAGGGTTGCGGAAGTGCGGTTGGAGTCATGCTTGTGGTGTTGGTACTCTGACTTGTTTCAGCGACAGTGAACTAGAATTGTGACATGTCAGATCGTCTTTTCTTTCTTTGGCAATGGATGCCCAAAATTCAGACTCGCGTAGATCGTATCGTCCGAAACACCACGCTGGGCAATCGGCAACAACACAGGCTGGTGATTCATCGCAGCAGTGAGAGTAGACATCTTGTACGTGCCCTTGGGAAGGCCACCAGTGACATTGGCATACAGCTGGCCACTGGCATCAACTTTACTATTCAGCCCCACAAAGAATGCGAACTGGGTTGGATCTGTGGGAGTAGTTTGGTTGAGTGATTGGAGAGCCTCAATGACGACATGCGTATGTCCCTGGATGAGACCAGTGGTTGGGTCGAGTTGCTGAGGTGCTGCGAAGAAGTTTGTGTCTGGGTTGACAAAGTAGCCTGTCGCCAAGTTCCTGACGACCAATGTGATTTGAAAGGTGGTGTTAGATGGGATGACAGCGAGGTTGACAGGTGTGGCAAACTTGACACTCGGCATGTTAGAGGCGGAAGGGATCGCCCCCATCGGAGCAGGGTTGCAGGAACCATTCTTGAGCTGCTGGCCATTGGTGATGGGGAGGTCGGGAAGCGTAGCGCAGAAGTTAATGAAGTTGTTGATGGACGTAAGCGAAGCAACTTCGCCAGCTTCTGAAGTGTTTGTGTTGAGGCCGTTTTGTGCGAAGTTTGTGGCGATCACAGAGGATAGGAGGGTCAAGGAAGTTTGGGCACTGCTCGAGTTGGTCGAGCCAGCACCGGACGAAGCCGTCGGGGTCGCGGTGGACAGAGGTGCCGTAAGAGAAGGAGTGACAGTTGCGTTGGCGGGGGTAGTACCATTAGTTGCTCCAGTGGCGGCAATGCGTGTATTCAGATCGGTCTGGGTCGCGCAGGTGACACTCGTCCCGGGCGAGTTCACTAGTGGCAAAGCTACACAGCTAATGGTCGACGGGTCATCTCTCTGTCACGAGACACGGACACAACTTACGTCGAACCGGAACTACAGGGCGTTAAGACATATTGCCCGTTGACACATTGGGCGAACTTTCCGTTAACACAAGCATTGCCAGAGGTACAGGGCGACGTAGCATCCAGTGACATGAACTGATTGCTACGATGATGAATCAGAATGGGGCTGTAGCCAAGGATAAGACTGGACTTGCTTGAGATTGATGGCGTCTATACCATTCTGTAGCTGGAAGCTACTGGACTGACGTTGCCTGAGCCTGTTTGGACGGGCCGAAGCCAGAGATGAAAGCAACAGCGTAGAGAGCGTAGAGAACCTCATAATTTTCGATGGAAGGGCGGGGCAGTCAATGCCTCGGACGAGCGACCCTGGGGCCTGAGGAGCATCCCTGGCCTGGTCTTATAGTGGCGGCGAGCTGGATATAGCACAACAATAGGCAACCTTTTCATCACAACGCAGACGGTCTAATTCGACTAAACATGGAACAAGAGAGGACCATCCGTGTCGATGCAGTATGGGACATCCCTCCGATTATTCTCTTGACCACACTTCACCGTCTCTGCACAGATCCTTTTTGATCTGGATGGGTAATGACTATCAGCCCAAAAGTTTCGAATTGCTCACACCATTCCTTCCAGTACCCTCATCGACTCCACCCCTGGCGTTCTCAATGCCTGGGATGAATTCCGCAAGCAGTATACCCATCTTCCCAGCAACATCGCCCACCTGACCCACGGGAGGAGACTGACGGACACCTTGCGCGAGCACTGCCTGATCACGGACGAGACAGAGCTCGAAGTGAGTCGGTCCGATTAATGTACGTGATTCATGGTATAAATCAGACCCGTTGTAGGAAGAGGTCACGCGTTTCGAGCTCCTCGTTGCCAACCAGAGGGATGGTCTAGGACCTCGTGTCCTCAATGGGGCACAAAAACTGCTGAACGAGGTAATTATTGGATTCATTGGCAACACACCATCATGGCTTTCCACATGAATCTAGCTCAGTGAGATAGCTCCGGATAGATGGACCATCGTTACGTCAGGTATCTATTCAGACAATGTCTTTGTGTATCATGGTGATGACCATCTTACCAGCTTCTAGATTCTACGCGGACCTCGCTATCTCCAAGTGTCTGTTACCTATACCGCACAAGGGTTACGTGACAGGCAATGATGTCATCGAAGGCAAGCCCATGCCCGACCCATACATTGCAGGCGCAGATACGCTCGGTATATCCCCCGAGAAATGTGGGCCATCTACTGTTCCGAACTTGCCAACGACACATCCTGATATTGATGTACACCAGGCTTGGTAATCGAGGACGCTCCATCGGGACTTAAAGCAGGGCGTGCCGCTGGCGCTCGAACACTTGCTGTATGTACTTCCCACCAGCCCGAAACACTCTTGAGGGACGGAGCTGGCCACCTCGACTATATCGTACAGGACCTAGAAAGGTACGTTGTCTTGAACCTTAAACCCAACCTGCTCATGGCTGAGTTTCCCGGGCCATTTGTACAGTGTTTCAGTTAGTGTAGCGGAGAATCAGCTAAAGATCACACTGACTGTGATACCACAAAGTTAAGGAGAATTTTTTGCAGAGGGGCTGTGATTAAGACAGATAATCTGACAATGTAACGTGGCCTATAAATTTAGACATTGCATACCAAGAGGCTGATGATGAGAATACAAGTAGTTGAAAGGTCAATGTAACTCTGTAAATTGTACCCGCTGGCAGCCCCCTCCTAGATCCTATAAAATGAAGAGGGCAACGAGAAAATATAGTGTGCGTCAGCTAACTATTATCTGCTGTCGCAGCGAATGTAAGCGTTTCAAGGCGCCCTCTTCCCTTGCATTCCTTCTGAAGTAAATCAGCAAGCGTTTTGAATTGAGGAGGATCAATCAGCATGACCTAACGACATTCTTGTCAGTCAAGCGTATGTGGAAATTATGACCAGCTTACATATTCCCACATCTCTGCCTTGTCGACTCGTTCGATTTGTACGGCTGCTGATTTGATCCGCTCTTCCAACCCTTGTCCGTCTGTAGCGGGGACCGCGACACGGACACGCATCCGTGCGCGTTGAATGGGCAGTTTTGATCCGGATTGTATGAGCCGCAGGGTTTCGGATACCTACTCCCGTGTTGACTCGAACCGAACGGTCACTCACAAGTAAACTACCTACCTGACTTTTGGCGTTCTTGCCCGTTTTCACGCTCACCCCTGCCTCTGCCATTGCTTTCTCAATGATCCCGACAGGATACGGACGCTGCGTCGCCGGATCGACACATTTCTCCGCAACAAGGGTTGCAATTTCCTTTCGCAACGCACTAAGATCGTGCTCGCGCTCTTTCTCGCCGACTTGAAGTTCTCCTTTTTTCAGTATCTGAAAGACAATTCAATATACAAAGGCACGATGGCAGAGATCCAAGACCGACCTCTTTCACGACCTCATCCACGGAGGATGTTCCGAACGCCTTCTGGAGGTCATTCGATTTTGCCACTTCACCTTTGGACACGTTTATGAACACGTTTGATATTTGGAGGACGTCATCTAGATCAGTTTCGCTTCAAACACACGATAAGGCAGAGCAGAGGGTTGGATGGATGGGGACTGACACGCCATTTCGCCATTCTTGTACTTTATTCTTGTAGCACGCGATCTGTGACCAGAGCATACTAAGCAAAAACTTCGCTCGCAGGGGTCGGATTGCTACATACCTCGAATCGTTTCCCGCCCTTTTTCAGGCGAACGATGGAGACATTCGTCAGTCTTGGGAGGGATGTCAGAGCAATGCAACTGAGAAAGACAGAATACAGACTTGATTTGGTTGGAGGGCTGGTTGATGGGCATCGTATATGTCGGAGATGTGGATTGAAAAGTATGCCACCCAAAACGGAGCACAGTCGGGTCCTATTTAGGAGGTATTTATGTTCCTTGCGAAAAGGTACATTTACAAAGTAAAATAAATCGGTGTTCTCTAAGGTGCCTCCGAATATGATGAAAGTTCCTTGTAGAGTCTCTCAACATTGAACATAGTTGCCAGGGAAGACCCCCTCTACTCCGTTCAGACGGCCAGTCCACCACTCCTCTTGATTATCTGTCTTTTTCACAATCACAATCCGATCACCAGTCTTGAATGACAAATCACCGTCGGCCTGAATGGTGTGGGATTCAATGGGTACACCCGGTCGGGAACTACTTCGTACCTGCGCATCGAAATCGTACAGCGCCGTAACGTACTCAACCACAGGTTCAGGTTTCGGTTTAGGCTTAAGCGGCGGCGGTGGAGGTGGCCGTTTCGTCGCTGCAACAGCACCATTTCCATTATTCGAAGCAGAGTAGGGAGGTGGTGGGGCATTTGACTGGCCAGGTGGTGGTGGTGGTGGTGCCTTCTTCACAAACGACGAACCACTGCCATACGTAGGAGGTTGCATAGAGCGCGAGACAAAACTTGCGGTGCTTGACGTGGTTGCCGCACTGGGCGTGCGTCCTAGAGGTGCATTGACACCAAATTCCGCACGCTTTGCGTGAACGAGCTTGGCTGGACAAGTAATAAGTGGGACCAGTAGATAAAGAAGGTATTATCCGCGTACATGTAGACACAATTCGTTTGGTGATGCCGAGGTCCTCAATTTGGCTCCAAGCATCCGTACGTTTATTCTCGTAATCAGACTGGATCTGCGAAGCTGGGCCGTTGGTGACATTGTACTTGCCCTCAGCGAAGGAGTTCATCTTCTCGAGGAATAGGTAGTAAATATTGAGCCTCGTCGAGGACAATTTCACTTAAAGGACGTCGCAAACAAGTAGAAAACGGACGTACTGCATGTAATAAAAGGAGTGAAATAGAGGGTCGATAAACTGGGTAGCGAGCTGCATGAATCGGGGAAGATCTTGCTTCAGCGAGTTGTTAATATAATCATACTCATTCGTCGCTATCTCAAAGTCTTGTTCAAGCTAAGAATACCCATTAGAAAAAAGGTGACCCCACAGCACGCATGCACTGGTTGACAAACCTTGAACAAGTTCTTTTCGTCATTAAGGCTCTTCTCCTTCTTGTCTCGAAGCTTGGTTAACGAGTTGTTGAACCGATCATAATCAATCAACTTGTGGTCACGCTTCGTGATTGTCTTTCTGATGACTTTCAGAACACCCTGGAACTCCTTGACGGGACCAACCACACGGCTCTCGATGAGTTCGAGCTCCGGTGCTATGGCAGAGCGAAGTTCATCCAAGTGCTGGGCGTAAAAAGGGGTGTTAGTGATCGTGGCGGCGGCATCCGAGTATTTGCTGCCTAGGCTGAGTTCTCCGGACAATGGTGAATAGAGGAAGTTGAAGTGGTTTGCAAAGCCGCTAGCACCAGTCAGCAGAGCTGGCAAACGGAGGGTCGAGATTGACAGTGGATGGAAACGTCGGCGGGGATTGCACACCTGTGACTGCATCTGTGTAAGCCTTGGTGTCCTTGAGTAGCTTCTCCGTTGACTGCTCAAGAACGGAGAAGTGAGAGTTGTAGTCATCGAATTCGGGATCGGATGACTCTGAGAACAATATGAAATCATTCGCAGCAGTACGAAAGCATCGTTGACTGACTCTTTGAATAGCCGACTCTGGAGGTGACGATGTGAGGAGTTCTGTGTGGGTGAGCATAAGCTGCTGAACGAAGGCAAGGATGGGAGATCTACTGCGGTGATGCGTTGCACTCGACCCCAAGTAGGCCTGCTTGAAGAACGAGAAGGGAACACTCACCGCTTGATAGCTTTGGTGAATCCTTTCATATTGGCGTGTCACTTTGAGAATGCAACGACTACTTTGTGAAGAGAAGAGATGGTAGTAGGAGTGTGATTATGTCATCACAACAATATCACTCCGAGACAAGCCGCACGTCTACAATGTACCGCAGAGTAGCGCGTTGTTCCTCTATACGGAGAAGAAATGTTCAGGCGGGGGCATAGTCACCGTATTCCAATGAATGAATCGTAGCCTAACAACCAGAAGCCTGCAATATCAAGGATTACAGTGAAGGAAGCTCAGCGGGGCATTTCCCGTCTCTTGAACACCAGTCAACAGTGGGATGCAATCTCTGGAGGAAACCTGTCTATAAAACACTCATGTGATAGCGAATGGAACGCAATTTGATGGTTTCAGATGGGCTAGGTTGCAAGACACATGTACTGATTATACCCTAGTAAACACTCCTTCGGCATCTTGGGTGGGCCCATCCCAATATCTAGGGTATGTCGCAGATGCAGGTGGGAATACGCATGTGGAGTGCTCTTTGTCAGAACTGCGGGGGACAGTGCCACTGACGTCCTAGAAGCCTGAGAGAAGGTCACGTGTCATCGATCACGACGTCATCGAGTTGCGCCACCGACTCATGTTTTCCGTCGCCTTACACTACTCACCATCACAACCATGCGCCCAGTGATCGTCCCCAGCTCTGCCCGCGGATTGCGTATGAACTTCGGGTTGTATCCGTGCACCCGTCGCCGCATTCACGCATCACCGTGGGTGTCGAGATCTGTAAAGGAGAAATTATCAGCAGTGGCAAACAAGGTGTGGATTGTCTAGCACCATGGCTTCCAAGTGTAATCAAGAGTTACGAACAGGTCAACAAGAAAGTTGGGGAGGGTCTGGCCACCGCGATAGAAACGGGTGAGAAAGCCACGGAAACGACAAAGGAGACCCTAGGTAAGCCAGCCTCCCCGGTGCCCATTTGCTAGTGACACAACCATGTCCCAGGAGCAACAACTAAACACGCGAAGGGAAAGGCCGAGAGAGCAAAAGAGGGCACAGATCAAGTGGAACATAAAGCCAAGGAGGCGGCGAATGACGTACGACCTCACCATCTTCCCGCTCCAAAGGATCTAATATCTTGGGAAAGGTCGTCTCGGAAGTCAAAAAAGCTGGGAAAAGTGCACAAAGAGATCAGTGATCAACTATATTTGCATGCAGAGTCCAATACAAGGGGCATGTAGGTTTTAGCTGATTCGCCTGTAGCTGAGACACTCAGTATTATTATGTACGCCGAGAAAGATGTATGCATGTCCAACAACTCTCAAAGCCGGCATTTCATTCAATTCAGTCACTTTACCTGTCTCGATGGATAAAAAACAGAGCGTTGCGCTTGGTGTACATGCATGCATTGAGCTGAGTTCGGGTAAGTGGGAAGAAAATAAGGTAGCATGGCTAGCCGAGGAACGGCAAACTTATCTTAAGAAACCTAGAATCATACAAAAGACTTGACCGCTGGTACGGTGCGGATCGATGCTGACAATCAAGAATTAGTTGAAGAGTGTTGAGCTTTCAATGCCAAAAGTTTCCCATTCAAGAAGACACAAACTCGCCTGCCATTTCCACATGTAAATCAGCCGAATTAGCTGCCACTCTGTTGTCCATGACAGGCGATCATGAACAGTTTTTGTACTGGCGCAGCACATCGGTTAGATGAATATCAACGACCGGCTGCATGTGCCAGTGGCTCCTCTCTCCGCAGATTGACCGGACATTCAAATAATGTACTAGCATCTTCTAATAAATATGAGATATTTCTCCCCAACTGGGATGGACAAACTCACGCACTATGACAAGGACCCGGATCAAAGGGGTATCATCCCCAGCATATGATAGGGCCGGGGATTGGCCCGAGACCGATGACCAAGTGACCACTCAGTTTCCAGAATAAAGGGACATCATGATGGCAGTACCTATGACACTCATTGCTGGGAAAATCATGCCAAGGGGAGCAGGTCCGGAATACGAAGGGGATCCAGGTATGTAACGCAGGCAACTTGCAGGCATCGTTAGCGCTAGTTGACAGGAACAAATCCGGCCGATCCCAGATTTCAGGACCGTCTAAAGTACCGAGAGTCAAAATTTCAACTTTCGAGAAAACGGATCATCCCAATCGCCAACATATTTCTACAACAGCAACACAGCTTGAAGAGCTTCGTTTCATGTCGGAACTTGTTCAATAGTTGCCGCAGCACTAGCATCCGAGTCGGCACCACTGGCATTGCCGCTGCCTTCTATGCTTGGATCTCCTCCCGCGCTGCTTTCGCATCCATTACCGCACGGTGAATATCCCCATCTGTCACATTGAAGATGTCGCAAGATTCAGCTGCAGGATCAAGAAATTCTAGATCCATCCTGAAGTTGATGGTTTGGGTCGTTGATACCATGACGAGAAAATTTAAGAAAAAGACGATTATACATATAGTATGTAATATACCTATTATTTTATGCTGAAAGTATGGGTCATCAACACTAAATCCCCACAAACGAACGCGGGATACTTCTGGAAAATTGTATGTGTTATTAGAAAGTACGCATTATGCTGTTAGTAGGGAGTTGACTGTACTAGATGAAAATAGCCGCTGGTTCAACCCTGCATTGTGTAATCCTGTCAAGCCCTGTCAGGTACAAAGTTAAAGTCGTGAGTATGAACCTTGCTCAAAGTTCACAGGTCAACTGGAAAGGTGACCCAGAAATGGTATAATTGTACTATCACTTATGGAGAAATGGCAGGGAAGCAGGGCTGGAGATCATGGAGGCAACACGAAAAAGTACAAGGTACAGCCGATGTGATGCAGCAGGATCTTTCATTTAGTCTTGAATGTGAGACAAACTTGGACGATAAGTTTAATTTCTTGGACGCACTACAACTTCTGCAATTGGCTGCAAGAACCGACAATGTACGTATCTTTGGAGGCACTGCAATGCTCTGCAATCGGCTGCGAGAGCCCTCCAGGTCCCGTGGATGTGATGAGCTCTCCCAGTGTTCGGTGCCGCCGACAAAAATGTTGATCACCAGACTCGGACAAGGCATCTTGATTAAGAGGTTGCAGTTGAAATAATGGCGCAATCAAGCGTCGGCCGCAGTAAGAGCAGACCAGCGGGACTTTGTCAGCTGACCATCGAATGATCAAGGGCCTAAATATTATTCAAGATTCTAGACCTAAATGCAACCTTCTCTGACAACAACTTTGTTAGCTGCGTGAGTGTGCTACATCACAGTGTCTGCTAGAGAGCAAGTACTGGAGGGATGTGGGACTTTTATGATCTACACGACAGTCGCGGGAATCAATCCGGTCCGTGAATATGCCTCCGTGCCACGGAGATATCAAACTGGATCAATACAAGTGTCGTGCTTGTGCCTATCTCTCTGGACTGGACAGCATGTTGTAAATTTGGACAAGGCTGCACGGTCATCAAGCCTGGATTCTTTTCCGAGATCCTTGCTGGGGTGGCTGAGATCCGGGGTATATATATGCTGCCATCCGGCGCCCGCTCATCACCTGCTTCCGTTTGATAGTTATAAAAGACACATGTCGTTGCTTGTCGGGAGGCATCTATCCCCACCTGCATTCAAACCAGAGTACTCCATCACATCCTCCACGCAACTTATCGCGCACAATGTCCCCACTTTCGCCATTCAACCGACTCTCCACCAGTAGCACAAAGGCAAGCGCCCAGTGGACTCGTAACACAAAAAGCTTCGGGCAATCGTGCGGCTTCCATTACCAGAGCGCTAAATCGAGCAACTGCCCTGTTCTGATCGATGACCATCCTTCTCCACTGGACATCACTTTTGCATTGGCAAGCCTGAGTTGGACGTATCTGCCAAGCCTCCTGCTCTGATCATCCGGCAGAACATCCAGTCGTCACCACCAGCATTACCATCGGCGCCAGTAACATCCAACGATGGCGGATATGTAAGCATGATCTCCCTCTAGGGAGTGCTCATTTGATATTTAACATTTTATTTCCCAGGCCGAGATGCTTGACGACGACAACACGTCATGGGGAACAAGCAAAGCCTTGAGATCCCGCTCTGAGCCCTCTAAACGCTGCAGCCTCAGATTTTTCTGAACCCCAAGTACCTTAACGTCCATCTCAAAAACATTACCCACACGCTTTTTCATATCATTACCATCACTACAAGTATCGACGAGGGCAAACAATTCGTGTCTCGTGTCATACATGCATGTGCCGGCGATTATTACAGAGTATACTCGACGTTAAAGAGTCCATATTGAAGCCGACTCGAATGAATCGTACCGTCCAAATAACCATATCCACGAATGGAGATGTAACAATACATCATGATCAGTCCCTGACCACCTAGAGTCATTGCAGCCCCCTCAAATATGATGATGTTTGCCCACAGGCCACCCCGAGCTATTTTTATAGTAAGTCCCAGAGTGACGGAAGGCCGCAAATGAATACAAGCATGTTCCCTCCTCCAGTGGAAGTCAGGCACACATTTACACCGAAAACACAATGGCCGAGGCGGCAGTAGTTGTTGTACCCTGCTGCGCAGAGTCGGGTGCATGCGCTCGAGTGACGAATGGTCTACAGACACCATAACCATTACTTTTCGGTTTGGGCTAATAGACTAGTAGTTGGCTGGCTTACCTGACTAAGATGCGCACAGACAGATCAACTTATTACATCCATGGCATCCATGGCGCTAGGCGAAAACGTGGAACGAAACACGATCCAACGGAGAATTGTTGATTCGCGGTAACCAGATTCAACTACCTGGGGGCACATGACACACGGTCATTAGCGAAGGGGACGACAGCTCTTCTCTGCCTGCAAATAGCGTCGAGAAGGTACAGCACCGCATGCACCGCGATTCCTGATGGAATAAAACAGGGTATCCGATGCAATTGAGTTTGGTGATTGACGATTTTTATATCCCACTTCATTCTTTTGACTTTGAAGCGGAAGGGTAGAGTACGAAACACACAGTTGCCACATTGCGGGGGGCGGAGTGGCTCGTATGAGAGTTTATCCGATGGACGGGGTATAGGACGTGCAGGATCAGCAGACCGAACAAATGATGATATAGCAATTATTCACGTCACACGACAAGATGAACTCACCTTCTGAAACCGGCGCGGTTCATCTGCAGCCCCAACTTCGCATATGTATTTGCTTTGGTGGTATCTCAATGGGTATGCGATGTGTGGTGCTTCTGCACCATGGGCATTGCGCAAGACTACTAAGAGGCACTGAGGGAAAGAAGCGGAGAATCATACGAGTGTGAGATGAGAACGCTCGAGAACTCCACACGCCGGGAAATAATTTTCATACCATACTATTCATCACTCCAGGGCACGACGATAAACAGCTGTAAAAAGTTGAATATACAAAGAGGTCTTTAACGATATCTTCATACCATCTCCCCCCCTCTCTCTAACCACGAAGCGGTCAGCGAACCACGCATAGTCTAGAACACACGGACTGTAGAAACTTACAATTTATGCCCTTGACGTCTTCGTCGTGCTGTCCCAAGCGCCATGATGTCGTGCGCATGTTCGCTGGATTCTTCGCTTCGCTTGCTAACTGACTTCCATCACTCCAGGCAATGAAATCCCACTATAACGATGAGAAAAACCCTCGGATGCTATCTAGATTGTGACGAACGTTGGAGTCATGTTTTGGTCATGGCTTTGAAACCGATACTGAGTGTTCGGTCCCACCATGCGGCGAGTGGGATGACACTACCGAGAAGTCCCCGAGGAATGAGTACCAAAGAGCTAGAGACTCTGCAACAGGCTTCAAAGGGGACGGGATAAGCCACGGAGATGGTAAATCCGAAATTCTACTTACTCATGGTCGCCTATAGATCCAAGCCGAATATCTGGACGAGGATGACATGGTGTGGGGAAAACCAAAAAAATCTAGAGCCACGCCCAACGTGCGTGCTGCTAATGGACGAGATGGTTAGCATTTCTTTACGGACTCATTGCACAGAGCATACCATATGACACCGTACTAAGAGCGCATGTACCTTGATTCTCCGGCTCCCAGCGATAACCTTGCTTGACAGGAAAAGAATTTTAGATCCTTCGGTTCCCACGAATGACAGTCCAAGTTAAATGTGCTTGCGCCACCCTGTGATCCCATGTCCTTGCCGCCTGTGTTCTACCACCATTTCAAAGCACCTCTGCCTTATGCGAGGGCGCTCGCGTTGCAAGAGAAAATCCATCAGATTCAACTCGCTTCGCGACGCACATCATCCCATCATGACATCCTCTTGTTATTGCAACATCGTCCCGTTTACACGTCGGGACGCCGGCAAACCGAACCCGAACTCCAGACAGAGCGCGCCCGCCTGACCAAGATCGGTGCTGACTTTGTCATGACTAACAGAGGCGGTCAGATAACGTATCATGGTCCCGGCCAACTCGTTGGCTACCCCCTCCTCGACCTCGGTCGCACGTCTCCCCCCATGGGCATACGTGAATACATATGCAAAATGCAGAAAATGATTCAGAGCTATCTGTCGAGCACGCACAAACTCGCGCATGTCCCCTCGGAGCACACTGGTGTGTTTTTGGACCCTGCGACAAAGGTGGCTAGCATCGGCGTCCAAGTGCGCCATCGACTCACAACACACGGATTTGCGATGAACGTCACCCAAGAACCCCTGAAGTGGTTCAATGAAGTGGTCGCATGTGGACTAGCAGATGTGAAAGCCGGTTGCATAGCGTCGGCGGCTGGGGAGCAGATTCAGGTTCATGACGTGGTAGAGGGAGTGGTGGACGCGTTCAGTCGGTCGTATGAGCGGAATGTGGAGAAACTCGAGCTAGAGTCCGCGGGCGAACTTGGGAGAGCTATCCTCGAACTAGAAGAAGCTTTAGCGTAATCGAGCTTATATCCGAGCCAGCTACCCACGGCGGTTCTTGTGGGAGTGCTTTCGCTCGCCAGCACACCTTCAATCATCGGCGGCCCTCAAATTTCGAAATCCAGTAAGTAGACACCCACTGATAGTTGGGTGAGACTATTCATTCGTTCGTAGACGTCCAGAAAGGATACTCTTCATTATGCACGTACTCATCCTTGGAGCCACAGGTGCAAGCGGTACACTACTTGTAAAGGAAGCGCTCGGTGCTTCGCACACCGTCGTCATCTTCGCTCGCTCCCCAGAAAAGCTCCCGGAAGAAATCGGACATGATACACGGGTAAAGATTGTGAAAGGCGAGCTGGACGACGAGCCCGCTCTCTCGGGCGCGATGGGGGACGTAGATGGTGTCCTCTCAGCGCTCGGTCCTAAATTATCACATGGGACATATCCAAGTGGTGATCCTCTTGCCCGAGCATACGCGTTGATCATCAAGATCATGCTGGCGCGCGGTGTCAAACGACTCATCGCTCTCGGCACCCCTAGCATCACTGATCCGCATGACAAGGGGAGTCTGAAAAGGACATTGATGGTCGCTGGTGTCAAAACCTTGGTGCCTAGAGTGTACAGCGACATCGTAGGCATCGGAAATGCTATTCGCACAGAGGGGGGCGCGCTTGACTGGACCATTGTCCGAGTCCCCGTCTTGACCAACTCGAGTAGTCGAAATACGGTGGCTGGGTACGTAGGAGACGGCAGGACTGGATTTATACTGTCGAGAGCAGGGTTTGCGGCGTTCGTCTTACAGGAACTCGCCAAGAACGAATGGGTTAGGGAGGCCCCGTTGATCAGTAGTATATAATGAGTACTTAATTTGGATTCTTTCTCGTGTAGAGTATTCAGAACTCGATCACGAAACCGGTAAATCTGACAATCTAAGCAATGACATTCGAGGTTTTTAGCAGGTCTTGCCAACTAAATTTGTCGGGCTCCTCGTGGAACTGTTTCAATAGCGCTTCAGGGTTCAAACCGGGATCGCCGTCTTTCCTACCCTCTCCCCACAAATAAAATTTTTGAAGTCCCATCGCCAGCAGCTGGGCGTCGACTTGATTAAGGAGGAAACGTTGGAGAGTTTCCTTGCCTGGCTGTACGGTGGCCGAGGGGGAGGGCGTGATCTCTCCACGGAGCAATACTATTCCGTGTGATTGTGAGATGTCTGTGTAAAATGTTAGTACTAGGTATGGTGTCGCGAAGGATGTGCGCAGTTTGTATTCTTGGAGTGGTGTAAACAAGACGGTGGAAGGTTCTGGAAGGTGGGACAAGGGACCTGACGTTACGGGTTCGAACGGGTTCGGGTCGGCGGCGGAGGGGACCGGGGGGGCTGGATGGAAGTCCCATTGCAAGAAAAAGAACTCGTGGGCTGGGCCAGTGCTCTCGCCGGCAGACGGATCTGAGCCAGACTGCCTAGGTACTGGTAGAACGAAAACCGGGTACTTTTTTGCAACGCGCGTCATTGCATTGTACGAGTCCAAAGAAAGGGAAGCACAGATGTAACCTCTCCCAGTACCGCTGGTTCTCGAGGCATGATACGCAGTCCACAGGGCAGATATTTGTGATGGTGTGTGTGGTGTGGCCACGAGTTTGGAGAGATTCAATATCGAAGAAAGTGGCTGGCGAGTTGGCGTACAGACTTAGCACTGCTGCGCACACGTCGCTGCACTAAAAAGACTTGCCTTTACCGGTGAACTGTCTTTCCGTGTGTTGGAGAGACCCGCACCTTGCGTGGCCTCGGGGCGAGTCTTGGCAAGTGGGAACTCTTTCTTGAACGACGCGCGAAGGGCAGCAGCCTCCTTGCTCTGCTTGCAGCGAGCCTTCTGCCGCGCTTGCGATGTCAACTGCTCAAGGTCCAGTCCCAGTCTGTGGTTCCACTATTATGAACATGAAGACTGCCGCGGACGCTACTCACTCTTGAGCCCTCTGCTGGAGCTTGTCAGCGTACCTGTGGTTGTGCGAAGCAGGCGCAGAACCGGAATGGATGCATCGAGCAGCCACTCGACACACGCGGGCAGGTGGTGGCCGAACCATGGGTGCAGTGGGCAAAGGTGTGACAGCTGGCGGTTACGTCATGTGAGAAACAATGTATCCCAACTCTGCCGGCCCTGTTTTGGAGGATTCCCATGGAGACACAGGCATAAGGGCACGTCCGGCAGGGCTGCCTCCGCCTGCGTCCGTTTCCGTTTGTTTTGGATTCCCACTGTCGCAAATTCGGACGGGCGCGCTCGGCAGCCTTTTACACCCCCGTACCCCACATTTACCGTACTACTCCCGCCATGCCCCGCAAATCTTCTACCATGACTCGGGAAGCAATACACCCCGAATGCCAGTGAGAAGGCCCCCCTGCAATCCCGGGTGGAGCCCCAGCGATGACGGATGCTCGCCTCTCGTCTTCTGAAATATGGATGCAGAGCTAGTTATCTGATCTGAGTGTAATCTAGGTGTGACAGCGTCACATTGATGTGACATTTGGGATTTACTCGCTCGTCCGTGGGAAGCCAAAACGAACGGAAACGGACGCAGGCGGAGGGCTGCCGGGCCCTTACGTGAGTTAACCTTGATATGCCGTCACCAATCGACCCTTGACTTCACACCGGGGCGCTTGTCGCCCGGGTGACTGGAATGATGCGGTGCTTGCTAAGTATTTCTTCTGTGCACGCAGGCGACACTGCACCCATCCTCCCTCGACGCCCCAGCCTAGCTCCTGTCCCTCCCCTTCCACCTCATGACGCACAGCGAGCCCCCGAGTCGAGCCAACACATTCTCAACGAGTAAGCTCCACGCACTTGTCTAAATGGCCTCCCACATCAACGCTGTGCTCACTGCTTCCTCTGATCTTGCTGATCCCAGGAGATGCCCTGCAGTGAGCAACGATCTCTTCCCACCCGTATCTTCAAATTCACCCTCATCCTTCTCCCCCAGATTCGACCGTGGCGATGTATCGTTTATTATCGTCGCAGGCGCCATGGTGTGCTTCATGATTCCCGGCCTTGGTTCGCGCTTTCGCCCCGAACGTCTAGCGAACCCCTATTAATTCCTTTTGTGTCTAGCATTTCTTTACTCCGGTTTGGCTAGGAGGAAATCGGCCTTGTCCCTCATCTGGGCCGTCACTGCAAGCAATGCCGTTTGCATCTTCCAGTGGTATTTCTGGGGCTATTCATTGGCATTCTCCCCCACTGCCACCAACGGATTCATCGGAAACCTCGCCAACTTTGGCTTGATCAACGTCCTTGACAATCCATCCCCGGGCTCACCCCTCATCCCAGACTTGTTGTACAGCTTCTATCAGATGGAATTCGCCTGTGTAACAGTCGGAATCCTGATGGGTGGGATCGCGGAACGCGGTAGGGTCCTCCCTGCCATGGTCATCACCTTTCTGTGGATGACCCTCGTCTACTGCCCCTTGGCTTGTTGGGCGTGGAATATTAACGGATGGGGATTCAAGTGGGGTGTTTTAGATTATGCTGGTGAGCCTTATTCGTATGTCTAGTCTCATCGTTTCACACGTTGATTCCTTCGATAGGCGGCGGTCCTGTCGAGATCGGTAGTGGTGTCGGTGGGCTTGCGTATGCCTGGGTTCTCGGGCGACGACAAGAGAAGGAGCTACTCAACTTTAGACCGCATAATGTGTCCATGGTCAATCTTGGCACATTCATTCTCTGGTTTGGATGGCTCGGGTTTAACGGAGGCAGCGCGTTTGGTGCGAACCTCCGCGCAGTCATGGCGATATGGAACTCGATGCTCGCAGCCGCTTTCGGTGGAATCGTTTGGTGTCTCCTCGACTACCGCTTAGAGCGCAAGTACAGCATGGTCGGCTTTTGCTCGGGAACTATTGCTGGTTTGGTGGCCGCTACTCCAGCCTCAGGTTACATCCAACCATGGGCAGCTGTCGTTATGGGCATCGTCACTGGCGCAGTTTGTAACTATGCAACGAAAAGTAAGATTCTGTCAACCTCGCTGTTTTATTGTCTAACCCATCCCCACAGTCAAACTCTTCTTCAAGGTCGATGATGCGCTCGATCTTTTTGCTGAGCATGCTATGGGTGGCGTCATTGGTCTCCTCGCGAATGGCCTCTTCGCATCACAGAACATCATTGCCCTCGATGGTGTAAACACCAATATTACGGGTGGCTGGGTCGACCATAACTACAAACAGCTATACATTCAATTCGCTTACGTCTGCGCTACCTGCGGTTACGCCTTCGTGGTGACAGCGATCATTTGCAAAGCCGTCGATATCATACCTGGCCTCCATCTCAAGACAACGCCAGAGGGTGAAAGTGTTGGTTTGGACGAGATCGAGGTGAGTCTACCCCAATCAATCCACATGACCACAGCACATGATGCCTTACAACAGATCGGAGAATTTGCCAACGACTATATCGAGGTGCGGAGAGAATACTCCGATTGGACGGCCTTCGGCGATCCTATGAATGAGAAGATGTCTGAGGTACCAACAATGGATACCTTTGCCACTCTGGACCGACACGGACAGGTGGACCATCGGCACCGTGGGGACAACGAAGATCCACCGCTCGAGCCCATCCAAGAAAGGTCCGGGGGCGACTTAAGATCTGAAGTTGTAGAAGTTTCCTAACAACCCCCGTTCGTGGAGAAAGGGAGACATGAAAGGGGTTGAATAAGTCAGGGGAACATCGTGGTTCCACTCGTTGGTCAATTGAAGCGAAAGTCCAGTACTCTCTTAAACCTTTCCATCTAGGATTAGTCATTGTTCTGTGCTGTTGAAACAGTTGTGGCCGGAACCACTGAACGTGTAAATATATGCAATTTAAACTTTTCGAGTCTTTGGAGATACAGTTGCCCGCGATGAGAAACAACCAGCAGATGCTTTGTTCCTTGATCAACAGTCCCATCCAAGAACAAATTCATCGCTGTCTGGGACGCGGGTGGCATTTTCGCGAACGCTGGCCTCGGAGCCGGAAATCAAGGAGCCACAAATGCCAGAGCCAAACTCCTCGTGCAAAAGGAGGTCGACAACGTTGCGCGAGGCGATAGTTTCAGTTTCCATTGTAGAGATGAACCTATGGATAAACCCGTCAGAGTATAAAAGACTGAGAACAGCAGGGTGACTCGCGGTTCGAATGCGTTCACATAGTAGAAGCCCTGGTCGATCTTAACTGGTGGAAACTTGGCAGTGGGGGGCAACACTGGGTACGCATCCCACTGGTGCCACGTTTGAGCAAGGGTATCAAGCAAATAGTGCATGAAAACTGACCTCCTTCCTGTATACCCAGCCAACATGGTCAAATGCCTTCGAAAGCCACTCGTCTGAGATGCGCTGTTTAGAGAATATTTTAACACTCCATTCCTCTTGGTCGTTCAAATGGCCGGTCTCGTTCATTTTTCGAACACGCCCATGATACGACAAAGAGTTAAATTCGGGTTCGACCCCGCCAGACAGTACGCCTTCTGAAGTTGTCAGAATTGATTGCGGTATATGGCTGCCTGGGGGCAAGCCAAAATAATTTGCTTTCACTCTATCATCACGGGTAGTGAGGAGGGTGACGTGGAGATGGACATATGGCTGTGGAGGAATTTGGTTCGCAAGTTCTGACGGAATTGAAATGCCTGTCTGGTGGAAGGGGGCAGCGAGAATAATGCCTCTGTATACCCCTGTTTCTGAGGAAGTACGAACGGTCCACAGAGATGAATCAGGAATGCGACTGATTTCTTCGACCTATATAGAAAGAGCGTCATCCAGACTATATGGCAAATTACAGATAATGATACCGTACTTCCGTGTTAAGATGAACACTGGCATTCGACTTGTCGAGGAAATTTTCGAATATGCGGAAATTTCCCGAGGCAACACTGGATGCACCCGTAGCAGCCAAGGATGCCATACACTCCAATGCCTGGATCTTGTTGACATCCTAAAGGATATAGTTACTTAGAGAACAATCCTATTTCCTAACTCGGGGGAAAATAACCCTACCTGACCATAATTGACGCGTGTAGCAGCGTCGACCATCTCCTGTGCGAACAATCCAGAAACGCCGTTCGCGATAAGGTAATGAGTACACGTAGAATTAGCCATTTCGGCCCATTCGAACAGAGTGGCGAGATCCGCCACGTCATCCCACCTAGGTGACTCAGTTGTGTACAAACCTACAAACCGCGAGATCAAATTTTGAACGCTTGAAAAGCGCATCAGTAGAGTGACGTGCGAGATACCCTGTCTACTCACAGTTTTTGGGTTCGGACTGGAGCATAGTATCCGTATCTCCATAGGGTTTTGAGTGTCGTCCACCAACTCTTGTAGTAGTTGGAGCCATCCATCTTTAGTCGAATATCAAGAAATGTATGTATCACCAGTCGAGATAAGTAAGTCGTGCTTACAACAAAGACGAACATGCTGCCATCCCATATTCCCGTGTTCGAGAATTCATCGCCAAAGTCTTTGAAACTGAGGTTGAACTCATTTGTCGCTCTCATCAAGTTTTTATTTGCATCGACAAATATCGATGCACCGAGCTCAATTGGTGCATAGGCGGGGTCACCATAAGGGTAGACAGTTGTGCTCCCTAGGTGTCACGACGCGTCGATGGAGATGGCACGCTGAGCGAACATTGCACTCACGACCTCCAACGTAAGACGCACGCTCGTAGACATCCACTTCGACGTCAATCTCGGATCTTTGCTTGGCCTTTGATATCCAGAACGCCGCAGACGAACCAGCAGCGCCCGCGCCGATGATGGCTATACGAGGAGTCGCATTGACCACTTGCTCTTCTACGAGGATTGTCTGACTGGACTTGAGGAATGGAAGCTTGAACGGAAGCTGGAACGCAATCGAAGAGCTGATCAACGAGACACACAAGATGGTGCGAGTCGCAAACGGATGCATGCTAGAGGCACACTAGAATAGTCACGAAGGTAACACCCAGTCACGAGGTCACGCTCACACAGATCCCCTTAGCCGCGACAATATTTGACGCTTGCGGTCCGGGTGGTGCCCCCCGAGCTCAACGACCCAGTTCACCGGCAGCAAACCATTGTCTGCGGTCCTGGACTCCCAGCCCAACTCCGTACTTGGTCGGGTGAGCGTGAGCTCGAGACACAGCACGTCGCCAGCTCTAGCTTTCGGGCTCTTCCGGGATTCCCATCCGTATGCCCGAGTCGATCTCACGTGGAAGAAACTGCAGGGCTTTCCCGATATGATAGATCGGCTGACTGTCCTTATACCGGGTTGCCTTCATAAGACTCCCCTTGGCCGTCCGTTCAAGCCTCATCTTCTTTCTCGGCGCCTTGATGTCAGCCCGAACATCGAATTCTGGTCTGTACCAACGGAAATCGCAGAGCAGACACTTACTCTCTGTCATCCTCGTGACGTTGCCTCTTTTGTTCAGACATGTCGTGCGGCACCGTCGCTTGTTAACGATACCACGGATCAATATCTCTGGTGCCAGTCATCCCCGCTCTTTTCTTTCGATGACCCCCGGAGAACGCGCCAAGGCTTCCGCAAAGGACATTCGGTTTGACTGGAAAATGGAACTTCAACGCAGAGTGCACGGAAGCCATCGCACGCAGCGCTCGATCCACCCCCGAGGATCTTCATGCAGCTCTTGGCATTCTGCTAGGAGTAGTACGATTCGCCTTGCCTATCACGTTAAGTTATGAACGTGTTCCGCCCCCCAGTCTATAGTGGGTGATGATCGTATTAGAATCCACGAACATGTTGCAGTTACCCCCCTTCACTCGCCGATACACCTGTCAAACACCTGCTCGCCTCCGCTCTTATCTGGCGCTCGCACTCGACAAGTTCGATGACGATGAAGGAAAGTCACGTATGAAATCAGTTCATTCCAGGAGCAGGTTCCAGGTATACGATCTCAATAACTACAACGGGACAATGGCTGGGGCCTTTTATGCCAAAGGCGGGAGAGGTAGACTGGTTCTATGTAGAGTGTATTGTGAATGTCACAGCCTTCAACCTCGCGGATCATTCAAGGCATTTCATGGACACAAGGCCCCATTGTGGTCTCGAAACGACTCGAGCATATTCTGTCCCCCATGCAACCATCCTTGCTCTCCGTGATTGGGCATGGGTGGAAAGAAAACGAAGGCGAATCGTTTCATTCACGGATCATCGGTGTGTCTCTTCACGTCTCATGAAATGGAGGGGCTGAATAGGCGCCCATTTTAAAGGGATTTACTTGGTGAGTAGCACAATATTACAGTCAGTATGTCTTTTTTGAGCTCTTCATACCAGCTTCCAACGTAGATCGAGTCCCTCTGTACGCTAGTGGGCTGCAATTGACGCGTGCGTTCACAATTCTCTATCCGGGGCCACATAGGCCATGCGCATGGGAAGTCATTCGTTGAAGATGCCCATTTTTCCGAAGCGACTCGCTTAATTGAGCTCAAGTTTCACCTCATAAGTCCGGATGCGACACTAAATTACTACATCTTCGATAGGTTCCCCCGCTCTGAGGATATAAACTGCCCTACGCTTTACTTTTCTGGTTCGTCTCATGGTATTCATGGCTGACGATGGCGTGGTACGCTGGAGATTTGTGAATCTTTTGATGCGATTTTTTCGCCCATAGCACAAGAAACCCCCATACAAACGTCAGGTATCTGCCCGCGAAGGACGCATGTAATGGGGGTGATCTTTGTTTTCCGACATGAGGTATTCTAACTGAGTACTGCAAATTCACCTACAGCTCAGAAGGTGTACAAATCGGGGGCATAGCCAGCGCAATGGGGGTTGTTGGACCTTGGACTTGTGCTCATGATGAGCGCGGTATGTCGTCTAGCGATTCATAACGGAGCCAGCATTGACCATGCTTGTCTTCTAGGGGATCCTGCTGGTAAGATGCAAGATGCACCAGAAGACAAACCTCAGCTTCCCACGAATCCCCGATAGGACCTTTCTGACTTTGGAATATGCCGGAAGACTACCCAACTTCCGTCCGAGCGTTGATACCAGTCAGCTAGCTACTGAGATCGTTGATCATCGCTTAATTATACTTAGCTTTGTTTACGTAATTAATATGATGTCTTAATATTTAAGCCTTCCCTTTTTTTCTATATTTTTTTTTTCTATTCAAGTACCCTCACCGAGCTTTGCCTCTGCAAAGTAACTCTTGCCGACTTCTGTTGGCCGCGGGTAAACAGGTTTGTAGGGAAGAAGAATAGCCACCTTAGGAGCTCAATTAAGCCGGAGTACTCCCTAAACCTATCGGTAACTGCTTCCTGAGGCAGCTTGGGGAATGCTTGACTATGCAGCTCTGACATTTTTCGCATGCACGATGTACATAATTTGCACTTCAACTGTCGTTACATTAAATATGGCATCAACTTGACTGTTTTTTAATAACAAGTGCAATGTATCTAGTGAATTATGTAGGGGTCCGAATAGCCTCGAAACGTCAGTGCACACTGCCAAGTGATCTTTCCAGAGTTGAGTATGTAAGCTTCCTTGGGTATGCGCGGGGTAAACAAACAACAGGGGTAGAGCCGCGGATGGTGTAATGTACCGCTCAGTACTGGGAGCGGTACAAGGGGTATTCATCAGTCTCTTGTAGTCCGTAATCTTGATCCAAGCGTAACACGTTGCCGGCCAACGTGTAGATTAGCACCACAGCGTATTCCATGACGACCTCCATGACGACGTATATTTGCCATTCTCCCGTGAACATGTTAAATTTAGCCAGAGGGTTACTCGAATCTGTCGTGGTTGACCCCGTAGTGACGAACGTGCTGGATGAAAAGGTGGAAAGCACGCTATACAGCGTACGAACTGCAAGAAAAGGTAGGGCAGCTGAAACCGCGACAAGTAACTAAGAAGCAAATTAGCCAGGAGTGAAATAACGATGGAAGGCGGTCTCCCACCTGCTTGCGGTATTTCATGAGCCTCCAACGGTTTGTCCATTGCAGAACAACGATGGCCACCAAGATGATATATACTCCGGCGAAAAGTAGCACACCAACACGACGTTCCGTGTTGGCACTAGATTGTGAGCTCGAGCTCGTAGTTGATATACCGATAATCGTGAGGACCAGCGCTGCTGTTCCAACTATGTGCAAGATCCTGAATATGCGAGCATGCTTCGGCTCTTTATCTGGACCCTCAGTTCTAACAAAACGTTATTCAGGTAATAAGGGGACGATGTTTCTATATGGACTCACATGATTTCTAACAGCCCGAGGGTACTGAGCAGCAAAGGCGATAAGCCTGACGCCTCGAGGGCATAGCCTCCGATATACAGTCCAGTCACGGCCGGTGTAACAAGCTCTGCGGCAACTAACAATGCACCGCCGACGATCCGGACTGGAAATTGTAAGCAAATCACATCAAATATCGATGTCTGGACTCTGGACTCACTCAATGAGAAAATGACAAGTAGTAGCCATCCTCTCTCTCTTATACCATACCTGTAGGATATGCGAATAGCGAGAAAGAGGATGGGGACGTATATTGCGATCGTCACAGCGGATATGATGCCTTGGGTATCGAGAGACATCTTGGAAAGTAAATGGAGGAGTTGATGAGTGCGAGGAATGGAATGTCAGGACAAGGGCACCCTTTATGTATGAAACCACGCCAGCAGAGAGGCAGTGATGTGGACGCTCGGGTGCATGTATCAAGTTAATTTGATTTGGGGGGGCTGTGCTGGGGTGAGACGATTGCGCGTAGCGCTACAGCATGGAATGTCAGCCGTCGGTTGTACAACACAGCGAACTCCTCCTTGTCCACACGTAGATGTCGTTTCCAAGGCATATTTTAGAGTACTGTGAGTTCGAACGACCACATCTGGAACAAAAATGTGCACGATCGTCGAAGGCTGACGCTGAATGCACGGGCTGCGGAATATCGGTCCTTGCATTGACCGACTGCGGCTATGACATATGACACCATAAGGATAGCCACAGCAGCACAGCCACCCGTAAGCTGCCTAATTTTCACCTGGGTAGAGCCATCCGCTGGCAGGAGCAATGCGGCTACCCCGGCGAGTACCCTGGGCTCACATTGGTGAACTAGAGCAGGTGTGTTCGTGGGTTTACGCAGACGAACAGGATCTCGCGGCCAAGACGCTTGCGATCCATAGGGTAAGTTCCACCATCCTGCACGGCTATAACATCATCTGTTTCAGCTATCAGCATGGAAAGCAGTGACATCACTCCCTCACGCCCTCGATTCTACCCTAGCGATATTAGCGGCACGCATGCTAGATGCATCCTACAGAGATACCCTCTCTGCCAAGACCACCCTTAGTCTTCGACAGACCTATGCGACAGCAATCATCCGGATGGTCAATGGGCTGGTTGATCCGTTGCAATCTGGAGCATATGCAAGATCCATCGCCGCCATAGCCACCCAACTTGGCTTGCCGTCCTGGCTCGTGGAGCTCAGACATGCAGCAACTCATGAGGATTTACCCAGCCTCGAGTTACTCAGAGAGGCGGGCGAAGAGGTAGTAGCTGCGTCGATACTGACATACGGCTCTCCTGATCTTCTTGATGCTCATAGTCGCTCTCCTGGCTTCTCCGCAATTACTTTCACCCGACTCTCAATTCCTCTGCGCCCACGTCGTCGTCGTCGTCGTCACCGTCACTGCGCCCTATCGAGCCTCTCTTGAAGTCGTATAAACTTCTCATGAAGTCTGTCGCTCGAGATGGGTCGTTACGCAAACAGCGCCAGAACGAAATTGATACAGTGATGCGTGACATCGAACGCTGGATAACAGAAGCCGACGTCTCAGCGGAGCTCGCCGCCCATCCTCTCGGATGGGGATTTGGTGACAACTCCGGCGCTTCCAGAGTTGACATCAAGGAAAAGTGGGCACTAGAGATTCTCTGTGATGCTCTCCTTGAAAGAGGTGCCATCGTTCCCATGTCTAAGAGGTCAGAAATCTTCAGAAACAATATCGTCCATTACTGATTGTTGCGTAGAAAATGCCGCGCACCGGCAGATCCGTTCTTGCCCACTACCACTAGTCTTGCGTTGTGGACACCGCTCCTCATGCAACTTCACGCAGCCCATGCCGCCTTCCCATCCACCTTCATTAGTCGGATCATCTCAATCTTATTGGAGGATTTGATGGGATCAAACATGGACGTAGATGTTATCGAGTTAGACTCCAAGACTCTGCCCGGAGGTGCTCTTTACAGCGAATACCTTGCCCGTTGGGCGACCTGGGCTGCGCGGACTTGGACGGACGAATCGGAACGCGGAGCTGATTTGAGGAAAGAAATCGTTCTTCAAGTTGCCCCAATCTTTATTTCCGGGCACGATTCTGGGATGAAAGCCAAAATGTATGAGCGATTTACTCCATTTTCACTGATACTAATGATTCTGAGGTAGTTTAAACGCACTCTTACAGGCAATTTCGGTAGGTTCCAAGGATCTAGAGAAGTGTGTCGAACTACTGGGGTCCACGGTGGCGGCCGTCCCTTCACAAGTGCGAGGATACTATTTCGTCCAGGTGATTGATAATAACTATCGCAGCCCTGGCAAGCGCATGATCTTGTGAACATGGAGGAACGCCTACAGATACTCATGGCCAATAGCCATCAAACATCAGAACTTTCCGGAAATGGCCCCACTTTGTTGGACAGCGTTGCGCAGCCAGGAGGAATTCCGGCTTCTGGTTGGAGATTGCTCGATGACCGTAGTAACTGGGCACCATGTCCGATTGGTGTATACTATTTTGAGTCCTAATGACACGTAACATGAGAATATGTCGTGCCAATCGGAGCCGAGGCTTGTAAGAGTTTTGTTAACTAGTCCGGTCTTGGTCACGTCACAGGTCACATCCATTACAAAAGCGCCTCATTATGCTTACGCTGGGAGCATCGCACAGCGGCCGGCTGCGGATCGAGCACCAGTACCACTGCCATCTCATCCTCTCGGTTAAGTAGACACGCCGTCTGGCCTTCGTTCCGGTGCAGCACCGTGTGCAGACAATGAAGCTTAACTCGCCACTACCGCAGGCATTGCCCAAAGAGTGTCAGAAGGCTGCAAAGATATGTGAGTTTGGTCCTTTCCACAATCTCCGCTTTCTGAGTATCGCACAGTTTCTTCCTTCGTTGATAGCAGGAATAATGGCCTAGACAGTGTGAGTGACCACTCGTCGGACCCGGTTATCATGTTGTACATGATTGTCTACAGATCATACCACGCAGCGTCCTGGAACATGCTAAAGGATTCGCGATTTTCACTGTCTTCAAAGCTGGGTTTCTTTTATCAGCACGTGCTGGGTCCGGAATTGTTATTGCAAAACTCCCGAGTGGATGTGAGTTCTATACTAGATACGAGATATTGCTTGACATCGAGTGTCTGCTTCGTAGCTTGGTCTGCTCCCAGCGCGATTGGTTCTGCTGGCGTTGGCGTTGGCGGCCAGCTCGGCGCAGAGATGACAGATTTTTTGGTTGTTTTAAACTCGGCTGCTGTAAAGTTTTTCTCTTGCTTGTTAAGAACTATTATCTCAGGCCAATACTCTGCAGGCAGTTGTAGGTTCAAGGCATATGGCCAATGCTTATTACTGATCTTGATCTGTCAGAAATCGTTCATGTCAGCTGGATCATTGACTCTAGGCGGCAACCTGAGTATTGCTGTAGGACCTTTGGGCCGGAACGGGGAGGCGATCGGTTCATTGAATTCTAGTGGAAAGGTCGCTGCGATGTAAGCCATCTTTCTACCATGTACTCGGTTTACGTTTTCACCGTTTATAACAGGTATAGCTATTCGAAGACTAGAGGGCTCTTTGGAGGGGTGTCTATTGAAGGATCCGTTATTATCGAACGGCAAGATGCCAATGCTCTCGCTTATAATCAAGACGTTACGGTCAAGATGCTCCTTAGCGGTGCTGTACCGTGTCCAGACTGGGCCGAGCCCCTGGTGCAAACTTTGGAATCTTGCACAAGTAGGCCCGGGGTCCGAAGCTGGATTGACGATCGGGCAGAAGGACAAGCGCCATATGCGTTCGGCAGTGCCAGTGGAACCAGTACAACTGGTTCAAAGCCTCAGCGGTTTTCTTCCTTCCTCGGGAGGAAGCAAAAGGGTACTGAATTCCCCCCGCGGAATTGGGGGACGTATACGAATTCTGGGTCTTACTTTTCTAATGACCTTGACAACCACAGTCCAAGTCGATGGGAAGATATTGACGGGGCATCTCCTCGTTCTTCAGGCTTCGATGATGAATTTGAATCTGGTTTGAGTTCTGTACCGCAGACTAATCATCGCTCGTCGCGTAGTGTAGGCGCGTCTGCAAGCACTTCGCACACTCCCGTAGACTCCTACAATCCCGCAAGCCCTTTTAATTCTCTTCCACCCTTCCGTTCCGTTCACTCGACCCTTTCTGACAAGGCAGTCTCGCATTCGCGTTCCATGAGCGCTCCTAAGATGGGGAATTTTACCGAACAACGAGATGGTCTAACTGGATATACGAACCCATTCTCGTCTACACCACCGGAGGACGATCTTGAATACTACCATGATAATGTTCGCCCCTCGCCATCGCGCTTCAAGACAAAGCCGGAGTTGAGCAAACCACGTTCCCCTCTCGAGGGTGTTGCCCGTGCGATTGCTTTGTATGAATTCAAAGCTGTTGAAGTGCGTGATCTAACCGTGTCCCAGGTATTGTCACCTCAGTCCACGACAGGCGGGCGACCTGTCGTTTTCAAGGGGAGACGTGATAACTATTACTCGAAAGAGCGATAGTACTGACGATTGGTAAGTTCATTCTGTTTCTTGTATGTAACCTTTTCAGAACTTGACGCCCTAGGTGGACGGGCAAGGTCAATGACAAGGAGGGAGTGTTTCCGGCTAATTTCGTAGAAATTGTATAGCCCTATTACTGTAGTGTGTTTTCTTTTGACTGTATCTCTGTGTATTGATTTCCTCGCGATAGAGTCGCCGTGAACGGGGTGATTCTACTCACTTGGCTTAGCGTGGTGCCGTCATACTCACGTAACGATCACGTGGTCACGCATAACTTAAGTCGCGTTTGTCTCGTCTAGTACGTTAGCACAGCCATGCCGAAAGCACCGCGGAAAAAGTACTATGCTGTTCGTGTGGGACGTGGGGGTCCAAATATATATGATACATGGGAAGAGGTGAGTTCAGGCCATCCAAGTTCGCTATGTTGAGGTTATTCAGAGAACCAAAAGTGCAAAGCCAATGTAAGACGTGGCTTGGTCCAATTTCACTTTTCTCATATCGTTCGTAGGTTTCGAGATGGCCCGCAGCTATATTTAAGAGTTTTACCTGTCGGGCAGACGCAGAACAATGGATTTCCACTCCCCACCGGATCGAAAGTAGGTTTGAATAGGAGTACTCAGCACGGCGATCTATATTCTGTCTGAACCGTCTACCAGGTGGTCCGTCTGATTCCAACAATCCCCCACAACCCCAGGCAACACAAGCCCCCAGTTACCCTACTGAATCATCTAGCGAACGAGATGCACCTGTGCCACTTACGGAACACGTCCCTCAAATCCGTATTCCGGCTGTCGTCCTATCTGAGGAACAAAGAACTGTGCTAGAAATGGTCCAGAGGGGAGAAAATGTTTTCTTCACCGGATCTGCTGGTAACAACATAGCTTTTGTTTCATCCTGAATGGAAGCTGAGTTTCTTGTAGGGACAGGAAAGTCTGTCCTACTTCGTGCCATCATTGATGCTTGTGGAGGGAGAGGTAGCCCTACCCTTGCTATCACTGCATCCACTGGGATCGCTTCGGTAAATATAGGTGGCACAACATTGCATTCATGGGCCGGCATCGGCATTGGAAAAGAAGACGCAAAGAAACTCGCAGGCAAATTTCTTGGCCAGGAGAAGCTCAGAAGTGTGCTTGATCGTTGGCGAAGGGTACGGACCCTCATTTTGGATGAAAGTACGAGAATCTTATAAGCATGTTTCATTTGCTAAACGATTTTTGTCTCTAGTCTCTATGATTGACGGCGTCCTTTTTGATAAACTCGTAAGTATTCGCTTGAATTCCAGTATGTCCTGCTGAAAGATGTAAAGGAATTTATTGCACGGGTTTTAAGGAACAGTGATAAACCGTTCGGCGGAATACAGGTGTATACCATCTTAGTTCGTACGTCTAGCGGCTCACATTATGATTAGCTTGCCCTATCTGGTGACTTTTGTCAGTTACCACCAGTTCCAGATCGTGACAAAGACGGCAACCATGTACTACCGATCTTTGCCTTTGAGGCAGAGAGTTGGAGCCGGTGTATCAAGCGTCCTGTTGTGCTAACAAAGGTATTTCGGCAAAAAGAGCAGGGTATTTGCAAATTTTCTCTAGCAATGACGGATCTAGACTCAAGACCAACAGCATTTGTGGATATGTTAAATGATATGCGCTTGGGGAAATTGGATGATCGCGCCATCCGAGCTTTTGGGAAGCTTTCCAGATCACCGCATTACGAGGATGGGATCGGTCCAACGCAACTGTATCCGTTTTTCTCCACCTCTTTAAAGCCAAACGTTGTTGACAGTGTCGCAGATATCCAACTCGAGTTGAAGTTGACCGCGCGAACGAATCAAGGCTTCGCGCACTTCCCGGCCAAGCGATACAATACAATGCCACCGATGTTCCAGGTTATGATTCAAATGGTGCCCGGGTATCTGAACAGCAATTGGAGAGATTGCTAGGGCGGCTTGTTACTCCGCAGGCCATCCAACTCAAGGTTTGTTCGGCCATCCCGTTGAACGATATCTCCTCACTGCAATATAGGTTGGTGCCCAGGTTATGCTAATCAAAGTATATATTAAAAACTCACTGTCTCTCCTGGCACTAAACTTTGTCTACTCAGAACATGGTCCAAGGAGAGTTAGTAAATGGCTCAGTCGGACAAGTTATCAAGTTCTGCACCCCCCAAGAGGCAATGCGAAACAAAATGGAGATTGCTACAGAAGAGGGGCTGCGTGGTTCCGAGCGTGATGCAGGACAGGTGGCCGCGAGATATGATGGCTCGCTGTGGCCTGTTGTTCGATTTACGAACGGGAGGGTGCTACTCTGCGTACCAACCGATTTTACAGTGGACAATGCTTATGGAGAGATGGAGGCTAAACGTAGACAGGTTCGTTGGTTGATGTCAAGCCAGCCAGTTATTGAGGATTTTTTCAGATTCCGCTGATCCTTGCATGGGCGTTGAGTGTTCACAAATCCCAGGGACAAACGCTGGAACGCGTAAAAGTGGACTTGAGTCGTACCTTTGAGAAAGGTCAAGGTTGGTTTTATTGTTCGCGACTGACCGAGAAACACTGCTTGATTCTGCCCAGCCTATGTCGCTCTCTCTCGAGCGACTAGCATGAGGACTCTGGAAGTCCTCAACTTTGATCCTAGCAAGTGAGTAAGTTGAATCCATTTCTATGGTCCTCAATGACGATACCCAGAGTCATGGTTCATCCTCGAGTTCTTGCCTGGCACAATGACCTCGAACAACAGGAATTATTAATGAAAGGGTCGGATTGCGCTGGAGAGGAATGGTCTGACATGGATGCTGACGTAGCCCAAGAGGCTTTCTGGAGTTAATAACTCCTGCTGCAACTAGAGGTATCGTTAAATGTATCTACAACCCATGAGACCCTTGCAAACTTGGATGGTTTTTGAAATTACGTACCTGTGCATCTCACACATTCTCGTTCACACATGCATGCCGTCTGACACGCAGCGGCCTTTGTGCGTCCGGTGTTTACCAGCCCATATTGTGCTTTTCGAGTCATGAACAACAATCGACGGTATTATGCAGTGCGTATTGGACGTGAAGGTCCGCGCATATACGACAACTATCCCGAAGTGAGTGGTTTGCTAACACCCTGAAACACCAGGATTTGCTTAAAAATTCGGGCCTTTCCAGTTCGCGGCTGCAGTGGGTGCTATTGGCAATTGTGCAGTGGATAAGACCTAAACTGCAATATTCAGACACTTGGGCTCAGTGGGTCCAGTGGCAAAGGATTCGACAACATCCGTGACGCCCAAGACTGGTTGGAGGAGTTCCAGTTTGGTTTATTGTCCAGCGTGACCACGTTTCATACGAGTAAGCATTTCCGAGATATTTTGACCGAACGTTCTCCGGCAGAGCCAGGCTGAAATCTCACACGACTGGCCTTTCCGTCTTCGTATCGGACTGCTAGACATCAATCTCAATTGCAACGTGTCCAATCAAACAAATGTCAATGCGGCAACTGCTGTGTCCTCGGCGTCAACCACGATATTTAATCCACCCAAACAAGCTTTTCCTCGGAGAGATGGTTCCCCCAGGCTCAAGCGAACGCAGGAGGTTTCAAGGGAACAAGTCGAAGTAAATGCCGTCCCTCCCCCAGCAGAGCCTACTGTCGAACTCTCGGACGAGCAGAGGAGTATTCTGAAGTTGGTCAACTCAGGCCGGAATATTTTCTTTACCGGACCAGCTGGTGACGCCACGCCTGCGAACCGTACATGAGGGTCAGTGCATTGACCATCATTTGCAGGTACAGGAAAGTCGGTTCTACTTCGTGCCATAATCGACTATTTACGTTCGGTACATGGTTCTGATTTCGCGATCACGGCTCCAACTGGAATTGCCGGTTTGAACATTGGTGGGCAGACGATCCACTCTTGGGCAGGTATCGGGTTTGGAAAAGAGCCATTGGAGAAGCTGAAATATCGTTTAAATCGTGATTCGATCAGGCGGTGGATAGAGGCCAAGGCTCTTGTAATCGACGAGGGTTGGTCTATCCCTCGTGGGATAATGCTAGAATGATGCTGATTTGCCATAGTGTCAATGTTAGACGGGCGCTTATTCGACAAATTGGTAGGTCTTCGATAGCCCATGGAGGTTGGACGAGTGGCCCACATACAAGATGTAGGAAGCCCTTGCATGTTTCGTGCGGAGGGATACTCGTCCATTTGGAGGTATCCAGGTAACTTAAATAGTTCCGCCATCCAAACAATAGACTTCCCACCTTTTCAGCTCATTGCTTCAGGCGACTTCTTCCAGTTACCTCCTGTACCTGAACAGGATTCAACGAGCAGAATCGATGCTACGTTCGCATTCCAAGCCCGGAGCTGGCATCGATGCATAGAGTATATGGTGAAGCTTACCAAGGTTTTCCGTCAGAAAGATAACAGTATGTCATACTCTTGTTAACACACCATTTTCAACGAGATTGTTTCTAGAGTTCATTGAAATGCTCGCCTCAATGCGAACCGGCGTCCTAGCAGACTGGCAGAAAGAGGAATTCCAAAAGCTTTGCCGTGAAATACATTATGACGATGGCATCAGTCCAACACAACTGTATGTTGTGCGTTCATCTCAAAGGCAGTGTCTTTACCTTTTTCATCTAGATTTCCTCTCAAAGCCGATGTGGAGCGACATAACCTCAAATGCCTTGGCAAACTACCAGGAGAAACAGTTGTCTATAAAGCGATGGACGCGCGTGGACATGACATATATGGAGACCGTCTCACAGTCAATCAGGCGGAGAAGTTACTCGCAAAACATGTCTGCCCCAAACAAGTCCCTTTGAAGGTCGGGGCTCAGGTGATGTTACTTCGTGTATGCTCTTTCTTGTTGTCCATCACTTTGCCTTGCATTCACATATCGCCTGACTCAGAACATGTTACAAGGGGTGCTTGTCAACGGGTCGCTAGGCAAAGTCGTCGAGTTTATCGGCGTTCACGATGCACAACAACGCCACATCGAAATGGCTGAGCTGGAACGACGAAAGGAAGGTCAAGTATCTTCTACTGTGAATATGCCAGACGCCAAGGAAGATGAACCTGGCCTTATTGCACTGGACGATCATACGTTCAAGAGGGATCAGCTCTGGCCCCTTGTCAAGTTTACGAATGGAAAGTGTCTCCTGTGTTCACCGGTCGAGTTTACGGTAGAGGGTCTGAAAGGCAATCTCGAAGCTCGGCGACTCCAAATCCCGCTCGCCCTTTCCTGGGCAATGTCCATACACAAATCGCAAGGACAGACGCTCAGCCGAGTCAAGGTGGACTTGGCTCGGATATTCGAAAAGGGCCAAGGTGACTTATTTGAACGTAGCATTCGATTGTCCCTCACACGATCCGCGTACGCTTCAGCATACGTTGCTATTTCACGCGCTACATGCATGGAGGGACTGGAGATCGTCAATTTTGATTCTGTAAAGTAGGTCCATGGAAGGTCTCCGATCATCCCTTAGTACTCTTGTTTATTTGCTTTACCCGAGGGTTATGGCCCATCCGGATGTTATCGAATGGCAGAAGCAATGGGACAAGGACAGGTATCAAGAAGAAGAAATGGATAGTGACTGGGCTGTATCACAATGGCACGACTCATTCCACGAATAGGGTCCAATTGATGGAACTCATATCCGTTACGTGACTACAATACATCATATGTACCCAATCTAAGACTGAAAAAGTCATACCCTCCAAAAGCTATACTACACGTTGGATGATGTATCACTGCGTTGATGTATCGAGAGTTCGCTTCCGGTCGGAAGAGAAACAGAACTAGAATGTGGCGACAGTACGGACGGTGATGGCGGCGTGGAAATCAAACCACGTGACTCTTCAGCGGTTGGCTCGTCTAAAGGACAAGGCGAAATAGGAGGGATTTCCATTGTCGCCTGGGTGGGTGAAACTGGGTTATTGGCCCGAAGTGAAGGGTGAATACTGTGTGCTGGTCGAGGTGGTAGTCGCGGTGCAAAGTCATCATTTTGCCGTGATAACGGCCGTGGCAAAACGCTCCCTACCCTTGTGTGGGATGATCCATAGTTGTATACCGGCACTGGCTCTCCAGGTGGGGCATCAGGCAACGGAGGAGAACTGCTTGGAAGTGGGTCCTCGAAGAGTTGCGCGGAATTTTGAATTAGATCATCCATCCTCGTATCCTTTTAGAGCTGGGTGAGTATCTTATGAAATTTGATAAGGTTAAGTACCTTGATATTCTGAACGCTAAACAGATCTCCTCCCTTCGGAATGTCATCCTCGCCGAAAATAACAGTGCCGAATACAATTGCCAAGTTTCTGACATCCATTTTATTTTTCTCCGAGAATGCGGCGACGCGTGCAAGGTGCTCCACAATAGCTCGAAGCGTTTCCCGATGAATGGCTGGCAACCTACGAATCTTGGAGCGCATTTGAGCTATGGAACTGGGGTCTCCTGCTTCGCGTGCGTGAGGTAGGGGTGAAATATCCTGGTAAGAAATGACTTACCTCGACTCTCTGTATGCTCGGTGCGATCTGGGAGGGGATACTTGAACAATGGCTCTGGTAACTCGCGTAGATATAACTAATGGTCTGGGTCAGAGAATCGCAATACCGCAAGTGTAAGGCGCACCTTCAAAAGTGAAGAAACGGCATACACATCATCGGTTAATCTGTTGAATTTAAAGGTTGCCTCGTTCCTTTCTATCTTGTGCCGTAACTATGGTTACGTCAGTATGAGCCCATCGAATTAGTGCACAATCCGCACGTCTTGTACCACAGCATGGCGTCCCGACACCTGTAGACTTGAATATTAAAAACAGGTGTTGAAGAATAACAGAAAGATTCTTACACGGAAGATACCTTCCGACTCCAAACCTCTCTCGTCAACTTCTTGTATACAGATTCGGACAATCTTCGGGATCTCTGTTTCCCCGAGACCCCTAGAAGTTGCATAGTCCACTAGACTGACACCAAAGATCAAATCACTACACTCCCCCACGTTATAGTTATAATAGAGTATGGACTTTGGAATCAAGGATGCCAAAGCACGGGGGATATGAGTGGAGACGAGGGAGACATCTTTTTCAGGTGAGATCTTTGTAACCATTGCTCTTGCGTGTTCGGAAAGTTGTGTCTGTGTCGTGGCAGTTGCGCTATAAGTCAATGAGCTCCATGCCCCATGATCGATAGAAAGCATGCGAACGTCATGTTGTCAATGTACTTTTCTAGTACACATTTGACAGTATTCGAATAGTCCCGAACGAAGTTCTCGAGGCTCTGGAGTTTCATCAGAATGATAGATAATAGGGGTATAGTCCCATACCGTATAAGCGCTCTCCAATATCTTCGTTCGACGAAGTCGAAGGGTCTCTAGCCAGTGAACCCCTTTGCGGTATTCTTTGTCTAAAACGGAACTTGAACCAGGCGATGGGAGAACCATGGAAGACGGTACTAACCAGCCTCATCGGCTTCGCGCTTCGCCCGAACTGCGCGAAGCGCACTGTTTTCAGTACGTACACCCAATGTCTCCTTGACTGTAGAACCCTTATCCAGGAACGTCATCAACTGATTGAGCTGTTTCTTACCTACAGAAAATCAGTCCCAAATGCGCAGATTGGTGAACACTTGCGTACCATGTTGGGCGAAATCGGAAAATGTCGTGCCAGAATTCGATGGCGAACGGTTACGCGCGGCATGCGATGTCCCAGAAGGTCTTCGATCGAGAGGTCGGAGAGGTTGTGGTGCAGCTACAGCGGGTCTTGAAGATAAGACGGGATTTGAGCGAGAGTTTGGCATGGAGATCCCGCCAGCTTCACCGTACGGCGCATTCGAAGGAGGCTGGGAGGGGGTAGATGCAGCCGCGAGCTTGTGATCCTGATTATGGGTGAGATAGATGAGCGAGGAGGAAGCGGGCCACTCCACCTCCACTTCTTGACACTTCTTAAGGTAAGTGCGCTTCAGTTTCGGTAAGGCGTTTTCCGCGTAATCCGAGTACGCAGAATTAGATTCCTTGAGGTCTTCCTTGATGCGTTTACGTGTGCGTTCTTGGGTTTCCTAGTCCAAAAATTCCACTTAGCTACGATGATCGCATAACATGCGAAAGAATGCACCCTTAGTGCCATCAAACTGTTGACAACATCCAAAGTGAGAGTGTTGAGGAATGCTTGTCTGGTTTGCGCTTCTGTTAGAGGTGAATCAACGCTGTCAGACATGGATGCCGTGAGGTGGACGAACCTCTTTCTATGTTGTCCCTGACTTCACCCCACGCCCAGCGAGCTGTGCTCATATCTGTGCGATCATCCAGAAAGCCATCAATGGACTTTGTTTTCCGATGCAATTTGACCAGAGATTCGACACTATCAAAGACGCGTCATGGTTCAGGGGGAGATCGAGTCCAAGGCCGCTCACTAGATTTCCTCTATACGCTTCCTGACGTACTCACATTATTTCAAAGGGTGCCATCATATTACTCACGGCGATACGTACCTTTCCTGGAAAAAGCTGAGGAATGAGTCTGTGAGCAACTTGAGATGGTGGTCAAACAAGGGTAGGGGGCCAGACTGGAGCGATGGCTCTGAGATGGATGGCCGGGGCTGTAGCACGGGATCAAAGGTGTCCGTTGTTGACTGTATCGACATGATGGCGATCAGCAAGGCACTGCTCAGCAATCTCACTGGCGGAGACCAACATTCCAAACATGTACATACAATGTGCCTATCACTACTCTAACTGGGCATGCGCAGCTGCTTCTCCATTTCAGAGTGAAGATTCAGAGGCGGGCCCTGCTCCATTCCTGACAGACAGATCAGCATTGTCAACGCAGGCCAAGACGGGCGACCAACCCAGGAAGACATCTTGGGGGTCCAAGGTCTCGTCCCTGCCCATCAAGATATCGAGGTGTATGTTACTCCGTCCCATGCCTGGCATATGTGGGCTCTGCACAGACGTTGAGCCTTAGAGATGTCTTGATCGCGTGTGCTTACCGCAGCGACGATCTTGCGCTCCATGAGCAGACGGGCCGGTGCGTGCACCCCATACAGGTTACGCAGCATCGTCAATTTGAGGTTGTCCTGCGTCTCTTCCCACTGGGTGGACTCCATTGAACGACAGAAGCAGAACAGGAAAACAAGTGCGTACATGCGAGAGACGATTCTCGATGTCGTCCCTTGACTTGGTTTCTGCCGCGATGCTGCGTGGGCCATATCGGAGAGTGTCATGGAGTCCGAGACTGTTGGCTTTGGCAGTCAAGGAGGCCGATTTTTGTTCTGCGGGTGGTACGAGACGCAAGGAGGGTTCCTGTGTCGTGAAAGGGTCAGACTGAGGAGGTGGAGGGGGACTGGGGACCTACCATGATGAATGTATGCGGAGAAGAGTGACGCGTACCTAGATATCGCGTGACAGGATCGTGACCGGGCTGTGACAATTTCCCCCACATCTCCTCGTAGCCTTCCAGCGAGCATATAAGTATCCAGCCAGTTCTCATTGGCCCCCGTTTCTTCTCTTTGCTCCTCCTCCATCTTCCTCCAAGCCATTTCATGTCCACCAGGCACCCACGTCCTTCTAGCATCCCACTCCGGGCTGCAGTCCCATCTTCTCCCGCTCGACATATAGAATCTGTCATCTCCATACCCTTCTCCACTAGTCCCACCCAGTCTCGGCCCCGCATAGCGAGCCAGGGATGGCCTCCGCGCAACTCCTCCGGTGCTATAGGCATCCCACATGGCGTACGTGGAAGCAGCCCAATCACCTCCAGTCCTCCGACTAGGCCGACCTCTCGTTCTTTCTCTCATTCCTCAGTTCTATCTGGGCGGGGTAGCGCTTCCCCATACACCGTCTATGAACCTCGTGTCATCAGGGCTGACTCGACTCGCACGACTGATACAGTCTGTCCCCATAATCCTTCTGCGTCATCTAGTTCGCCCACACGCACGAGACGGCCAAGCTCTGCTGGTGTTAGGGCGCGCAGTGCGCAACGCCCCTCTCTCATGCTTGTCCCCCCTCCCACGGAAACAGTTCCGTTTCCTCGTCCAGCCTATCTGGAGCATTCCGCACTCCGGCATTTGCTGCAAGCAGAGTCATCTCCACTGATTCCTCCCCCCATAATAGAACCCATTGTGAGACCGGATTCCGTGGGTGGAAGACGGGTGCGACGGTCACCGTCCTACGATAGCGACGAAGATGACATGAGCCCCCCTCGCGAGGTTCAGAAAAGCACACCATCTCCTATGACTACGTCGTCACCAATTTTGTTGTTACCCTCGCGCTGGTGCGACGAATACAGAAGCCCACATCTGAGTGTGTGCGGAGATGGTCGGGAACTAATATATCAAGGTGAGCTGCTACTAGGTTTTTGTACCGAGAGTACTTAAACCCCAAGGAGCATCTGGAGGTTCCGACAAAGATGCGGCAACGGCTCGTACCGTCGTTCCCGTGCCACCTGCTTGCGGGATATTTTACTACGAAATAGAGGTTACCAGTAAAGCTTCGAAGAGGTGTGTTTACTTTATCTTTACCCTGCGCACGTTCTGATGTTCCCCGCTCAGCCGCATAAGTGTTGGGTTCGCCATTTCCTTGCTATTCCACATGGAATTAATGACACGTAACCCCTAGCCTCATCACTCGCGACGTCAAAGTATCACGCCTCCCAGGATGGGAAAAGAATTCTTGGGGGTATTACGGAGAAAGTGGTACCATATGTTCTGGAGACAGGAACGGGTTACCTTTCGGAACCACGTTTGGAGGTGCACACGGTACCAGTTTGCCAACGACCGAACAGAGTCTTACCCCATTTGTCTCTAGTCGGTGACATTATTGGCTGTGGCATCGACTTCACCCAGAATAAGGTATTCTACACTAAGAACGGCTCCCTTCTCGGTATGCCCAATTTGAATCCGGCTGGTGTCATGACCAACAGATATTCTCAGGGACAGCGTTCGAGAACGTCGGCAAAGACTGTGATGTTTTCCCAGCTGTTGGACTCTGCTACACTAACGAATCTATTCACGCCAACTTTGGACAAGAGACATTCAAGTACGACATAGAAGACCACGTACTTCAACAGCGCAATCATACCTGGGCTAAGATTCAATCCACCCCCTTGACATGGCCCGCAGAGAGGCTTCACCCGCACGACGTACCTTCTGCTAATATTGCTAATTCTGTTGCCGATCCGAGTGACAAGATTCCGCTCAATGACCTTGTCTTGTCTTACCTTTCGCATCACGGCTATGCACGCGCTGCGCGTGCGTTTGAGTCCCAATGCCGCGCGCGTGGCGGGCTCTCCACCTGTGGACCGTCTGTTGTACCTGCACCAGAACACACAATGGTTATGCCTACATCTACGGATGACTATGTCATGGATATGGATATTGGCGACGGTCCTTCAAGTACTTCTGCACCGAGGCCAGGTGTCTTGGCTCCGATTCCGGTTGACGACATCGAACTTCGCACTCACATTATTCAATCCGTCGTCGCTGGGGATGTGGACACCGCACTGGCGGCGACTCGCGAACACTTTCCACGGGTGCTCCAGGCCGACGCAGGGCTCATGCTATTTAAGCTTCGATGCAGGAAGTTTGTCGAGCTCGTGTTGGAGGCGGCGGAACTGAAGAAGAAGATGGCGACAGAGGAGAACGAGATGAACGTGGAAGGATGTGGATCGGTATCCAGATCCGTATCTGGGTCGGTCCTGGAGTCTGTGAGTGAGGATACGGTGGGTAGCGACGGAGGGGTGATGGTAGATGGGGTGGGCATGGACGTTGATGATGGTGAGGCAGAAGCTGATACGCCAGACGTGAGCACGCACACAGAGATGAGCATGCCCACGACCAGTGCACCGATTGCTATTGGGCCAAGTCGTAAGCCCTCTGTTGTCTCGCTCTCTTCCACTAGCAGCTGGGCTGGCGCAACGGCTGCGCAGTACGGATCTGCCCTCGAAAGGGCGGTTGCATATGGGCAGGAGTTGGAGTCCGGTTACAAGAGTCGTGCAGAGGTCCGCGCGATATTTAAGCGGACATCGGTGATCATGGCTTACGACGATCCGTTGGAGGCAGGGGGGGATGCAGCCGAGGTTGCGGGGCAGGCTGCGAGGGTGGCCCTTGCTACCGAACTCAATCAAGCTATTTTGCGTAGGCCGAGTTTGTCAAGTCTGCGGCGATGAGAACTGATGTCTTGCAGAATCCCAAGGACGTCCAGCACAGCCTTTACTTGATCGGTTGTACCGCCAAACTGCAGTATGCCTTACCCAGCTTGCGTTGTTGGGCAACGGTGCTGCAGCTTTTGCCGACATGCCCAAGGAATTTCTGGACGCTTAGCGGCTAGGTCTGAATCGCGTTCGCTTCATTTTGTTGGTGGTCCATCTGTAGTAGTGGTGAAATCGTCGCGTGACAATACAAGGACGCTGTAGTGTACTGTAATAATCCACCGTTGTACATCAACATGTGAGCAAAGACCCCACTTCCCCATAACAAAGTTGAGAGAAGTGTGTTGCAACTAGGATTGCAGTAGTGTGTATAATAAGGATACAGGGAGCAGTAAATGGATGGAAGCCGATGAAAGTTGCGACTGATGTGGTACCTGCAGCTGTGCGGTGCAAATTAGGGTAGTTCATGCGACGGTGAAGGACTCTCCGCATCCACAAGCGTCCTTGATATTGGGGTTGCTGAACACAAACTTGGAGCTGTGAACGAATGTGTTACGAGCACCCTGCACGAGAAGAAGGGATCCCTACCTTAGCGCATCCTCCTTCCAATCCATCTCGCTGCCAATGATGGAGAACAGGGCTTTGCTGTCTATGAGCACGCGCACGCCGTCTTGTTCGGCGACTTCGTCGAATTTCCCGGGCTTGTCGACGTACTCTAGGTGATAAGAAAGGCCAGCACAGCCCTTGTTGCGCACGCCAATGCGTATGAGCTGGGGTGTCGGGCCGTTGAGGAGAGCGCGGAGTCGCCGCACGGCTTCAGGTGTCTACATCGGGCAAATATGACATGCTCAGCAGGATGCAGCGGGGCAAGGAGCAAGAGCGAACGCACGATGGACAAGGCAGCTTTGGTAGAGCGGATGGTCGGTCTCGGCCGTGGGGCTTTCGGGACGGGTGGGGGAGGTGCGGCGAGTTGGGGAGAGGCGGGATCGGGGGGGACGGACTCGGGTGGGGGAGGGTCTTTGAAGAGGGAGGGACGTGGTCTCGCGTCGGGTATCGCGGAGAGGGCAGACATCATGGCATGGCGGTGGGACGTCAGCGCGCGGCGGGTGGAGGGGGCGAACGAGGACAACATGGATGACCCAGCTCGACCTGCGTTGGGCATAGCTTATAGCATGACTAATCACATATCCTCCAACGTTCATTGGACTGGCGACCATGTCGACCGTACTCGCGACCCAGGTCAGAAAGCACACCACCGCACGGCCAACCCGGGCAGCAGGGCGCTACTGGAAAGGAAAGGCCCCAAAGGGTGTCTCCGAGATCCCTTCAGACTCTGACGAAGAGCAAGAACAAGAACAGGCACAAGAAGAGGGCGACGTCCCAATCGACGGCGACGAGGACTTTGCAAACGCAGAACAAGAACAAGAATCACTCGAGACACGGTCCACTCAGGCAAAGCCTGCCCGCGCGCTCAATGTTTCGCTCAAAGACGTCAGCATCTCGAGAGATGGCAAAGTCATTGTCGCAGGTCGCGAGGAGTCTGGCAGAACACTTATGGAGGAAGGTATGTCGCGGAATGTCACTTTCTCTGCTTTCTGTTCTCACCAGCCATGTTGTGTAGAAGAGTCGGAAGAGCTCGAGGAGGCACAGGATCAAGTAGAGGAAGAGGAGGAGGCGAGTATTGGCACATACGGTCGTACTTTATCGCTAACCATGTTACACAGTCGAGTGAAGACGAGTCCGAGTCTGAGGAAGAACAGCCCAAACTACTCTTCAGACCTGTATTTGTCCCCAAGTACGCTACTGATCACTCGGCGATCCTCTCGCTAGCTAATGCTACCTATCCTACAGACGCGGACGCGTGACCATAGCAGAGAGAGATGCCATCGCTCAAGAAGCCGAAGAGATGCAACGGCAAAAGGAGCTCGCTGCTGAACAGCGCAAGAAAGAGAGCCATGATCTGGTCGCGGAAAGTATCAGAAGAGAGCTCGCAGAGAGTACGTCTTATCAGCTACAAAGGAGCGCTCGGTAACTGAGATCGCGCGTAGAGGAGAAAGAAGATATCATTCCGGACGTAGACGACACCGATGGGCTCGACCCCGATGGAGAGTTCGAGGCATGGCGTTTCAGAGAGCTTGCGAGAATCAAGAAGGAGAAAGAGGAGGAACTCCGGCGTGAAGAAGAGCGGGAGGAGATTGAACGGAGACGTGCGCTTCCCGAGGAACAACGAATGAAGGAGGATGTGGAACGTGCCAATAAACTTAGAGAGGAAAAACCCAAAGGCCAACAAAAGTTCCTCCAAAAGTATTGGCACAAGGGGGCGTTCCATCAGGTGGGTGCTGCGGACACGTGATAGTGTGATATGCCGCGTATACTGATCGATACACCCACAGGATGATGAGATCCTCAAAAGGCACGACTACACCGAAGCAACAGAGTCCACAACCGATGTGTCGTTATTGCCAAATGTAATGCAGGTCAAGAACTTTGGGAAGCGCAGCAGAACCAAATATACACACCTCTTGGATCAAGATACCACTGCGGGAAACGGTGGTTTTGGAGGTGTAGGTCCTGTCAAGTCAGGTGGTCGCTCTGCGGAGGGAGGGGGCTGCTTCCTGTGTGGGGGGCCGCATCTTAAGAAAGGTGAGCCTTACGTTCATCGTACTCGTCCTTTTACTCAGGTACTCTCTCAAGACTGCCCTCAACATACCGGTCCTCCTGCCCGAGGGTCGACAGCATCTGCGGCCCAAGGTGCGGCAGCAAGTAGGCAGGGTGATAGAGTTTCGTGGCGTGATGGGGAGGACTTAGTTGGGCGGGGCGAGCGAGATCGTCGATCTCCCAAACGGGATCGACCGC
Organism: Boletellus pseudochrysenteroides; assembly: GCA_038090975.1. Classification (NCBI taxonomy): domain Eukaryota; kingdom Fungi; phylum Basidiomycota; class Agaricomycetes; order Boletales; family Boletaceae; genus Boletellus; species Boletellus pseudochrysenteroides. The sequence goes on from JBBPNQ010000005.1 coordinate 62,201, forward strand.
GGCACCTAGGTGGAGACCGTGAGGAAGGATGGCGAAGGACGGACCGTTATTATCGCGATTCTCGCACCGGCAACCCACGCCCACGTTCGCGGTCTCGTTCCCCGCATCGAGATAAGCGGTCAGTCGCGGACTACAGTCGGGACAGCTACAGGGACAAGCGTCGTCGTGTAGATTGAATGTAAGTCCCCTTCAGCCTATACCTGCATGTGTGTGATTTGCTGTAAAGGCGTGGTGGAAGGTCTGCAGCACCCATTTATGTCATGTACAGTTGCAGATCACCGCACTTGACCCACAATTCCTATTTCGTGCGGCAGTTGCCGTGTGTGTGACCGTTATCGATGTCCCTCTTGTTCTCCGGCTGTTATAAGCCCAGATAACAGGACCCTCGCTCCACAGCACCGGTCACGATAACTCAGTGAGCAATCCCCTTGTTTCGATTTGCGTGCCTTGGGCTACGCTCTACTAGTAGATCATGGATCTTTTCATGCGCGGGGTGGCCCTTGCAGCCACGGAGGACGATGTCAAAGTCGAGCTCGCCAAGATATTGCACAAACCGCCATTTCCACTCGAGCCCCTGCTCAATTTTGACGTTATTCTTTTTAAGAAACACAACAATCGCGGCCAAGTCGGCATCCTTACCCTTCCAAGCGAGTCCGCGGGACGCATCTTCCTTAGCTCCTACGGCAGGACCGGTGTGCCCGTCAAAGGTCCCAATGTGTTGTTTTCCTTCAGCAACAAACCTTTGAACGAGGACAAGGTCGCGATACTCAATTCCAAACCGTGGAGAGACCCGCAACAACTCAAGGCAGAGAAGGAGCAACGCATTCGCGAGGGCAGACCTTATGAGCTCAAGTCCTATGCCTTTGGCCGTTTCCTCAATGGCGGGTCGTTTTCATCCGAATTTGTCGCCGAAGGATCGGCTGACGTTGCTTGCGATCTTGAGCGTCGTCAGGTGCGCTTTACACTTCGCAAGCAAGGTCAACACACCAATTCGGACGGCGACGATCTCGTCACCGAGATGATCCGCTTGACGCTACAACCCGCTACCACCACAATTGTTTCCTACCCACCCAATAAAATCGAATCTATTGTCCAGAGCAGCGTAGCAGAGGAGCCTATCCTCTTCATCCGAGCCAATGCATTCCCGTTGTTTGCCATTGAGTCACACTCTACCCTTCTTAATCACACCGAATCTTGGCGCTCGCAAGGGCTTGTCCCTGATGTCCAGATGCCAATGGGTTGCTTCAGTCTGGCTTGCACGTTCGCCGACGAGGATGAGAAGGACGCATTCATCCATGCAGCTCAGTCTAGATTCCATCTCCGTTGCGCGACGAAACGGACTGCTATACACGTCCGTGACAATACCTCAGTATGTCATGATACAGGTCCAACGCTCGACTTTCTCAGCGATCTGCCCTTTGAACTCGCGTTCGAAGTGGAGAAAGCGGTCACGAACTGGACGCTGAGTACCCGCGATGCGCAGTCCTTGGCAGACAAGTTGGAATACCTTTGCAACACCTGCGGAGACGCGGCAGCTCCGATCTTCAGACAGTTCATCTCTCTTTTGGAAGATGAAGGGGTGGACAGGCAGCCAAGGCGCAGACATCGATCGAGGCGAAGGCGTGCTGCGCCGACGACGCTCGAGGACCGTCTCATGTACGCAGTCAATCTCTATCTCGAAGAACAGGCAAGGCCAAGGGGACGACTTGTACCTGCACTCCCCAGTCCCGCCGTCTCCTACTCTTATCATATGATCCTCACACCGACACGTCATATCCTCGAAGGTCCCGTTGCAGATCAGTCCAACAGCGTCTTGCGTCGGTTCGGACATCACGAGTGTTTCTTAAGGGTCTCTTTCCAAGATGAGAACAGATCAAAACTTCGGCGAGATCTGGAGACGTCGATCACGAATTTGCTTTCCAAACGGTATCACCCCGTTTTGCTCGACGGTTGTTTCGTCGCGGGAAGGCGCTATGACATGTTGGGATACTCGATGAGTGGCCTCAAGGAACACTCGTTGTGGTTTGTCACCCCATTCCACGATGACCAAGGAAGATTATTAGACGCCAAGACGATCCGGGAAAGCCTCGTATGTGCTGTCTTGTGCCCTGATGATGCCCATTGATGTCCAATCCCACAGGGAGATTTTTCGCGTTTGCTGTACCAGCCCGCCAGACTCGGGGCTCGTTGGTCCCAGGCGTTCTCGGCTACTGACCCGTCGATCACCCTAGAGCAAGAAGAGATCGTCATGATCGATGATATCGAATCTCCGACAACAAAGAAAGTCATGACGGACGGATGCAGCCCCATCTCGACGGAGCTTTCACGTGCTATTTGGAGGGCGACCCAGCGGACGAAGAAACGCCCCGCGCGAGGCGGGGTACCGTCCGCCTTCCAGTTCCGTCTCGGCGGTGCCAAGGGCATGGTCGTGCAGGACCCCACGCTAGAAGGCAGAGTCGTCTGTCTGCGGCCCTCGCAAGTCAAGTTTGATGCGCCGGACAACCGCACGTTTGACATTCAGTCGACGTCTCTCAGACCCAAGGCCATGTTCCTTAATCGACCTCTGATCGTGCTGATGGAGTACCTCGGATCGAGCGTCGAGCGTATCGTTGAACTGCAGGATCGCTCGATCAATGAGGCACAGTCTATCCGGGCCTCGTTTACGAATGGGTCCAGGGTGCTGCAGCAACACGGGCTGGGCACGTCGTTCCACCTGCCGTCGCTGTTCCGCAACATGTCTTCGATCTTGAACTTGAGGATGTATGACGAAACGGAGGGTAGTTTGTATAACGACCTGATCGCCAACGCGTTGCACTGCGCCGAGACGCACATCTTGCGCGAGCTCAAGTACCGCGCTCATATTGCGGTTCCCGGATCGTTTACGCTCCTTGGCGTGTCAGATGAATGGGACTGTCTAGCCGAAGGAGAGATTTATGCGACGGTGCACGACGAGAAGACTGGGCTGCGCCAGGAGATTACGGGCAGGGTCGCTATCACGCGGAGCCCTCAGATACACCCGGGCGATGTGCGGACGGTGACTGCGGTAAGAAGGAGAAAGCTGGCGCATCTCACAAATGTTGTGGTGTTCTCATGCAGGTGTGAATACGTGTTACATGTGGCATGTTCCGGGCCGGCTAAATTGATTGGTAGGGGTGACCGCTCGCTCTCGTCATGTCTTGGGGGAGGGGACCTGGATGGCGATGATTTCAATCTGATCCTTGACGTCAGTGTCTCCATTCTTGACCATGCTTTGTGTTCAGAGCGCTTGTAGCCGGAGCTTATTCCCGAGAAAAACGTCACTCCGGGCGATTACGTATCGCTCCCAATCAAGCGGACCCCACATCCTTGTGGAATCAAGGACGTGGTCGAGTTTATCTTTGACTACGTGGGTGGATGCATCCACGCGCGTTCCTCGTCTAACGGCACCTCAGATCGAGGCGGACCTTGTTGGCCACATCGCCATCTCCCACCTCCGGTTTTCTGATCTTGCAGACCCGTCTTGTGCTGACTGCCTCAGGCTGGCCGAGCTTGCCTCGCAAGCTGTCGATTTCCCGAAAACAGGGACGGCGGTCACGTTCCGGGACCTGCCGAAGCACCGAGAGCGGACCAAGCCCGACTTTCTCGCTCGAGAGGGGGCTGATTTGAACAGTGATCAGTACTACAACAGTCCAAAACTACTCGGACAATTGTTCCGTCGGGTCCCTCTCAAGGACTGGATACCGGAAGAGCGGAACGGGTCTCAGACGCCGTCGGGAGGGGACGTTGTCGAGTACGCTCTCAGACAGGTTGGGCTGTACGGGCTCGGGATGAGTCTGGCTGCGCCGTCCGCCGGGTTGCAGGAAGAGATGGATTACTTGCTGGAGGACTATTGCGAGCGGTTGCTTGCGATTGCGACCACACACACTCTCTCGAAGAACAAGAATATTTGTGTGTCAGAGCCGGAGCTTGTCAGTGGGACGATAATGGCGAACTGGTCAGACCACCATCGAAGGAGGGAGGCGGTTGGTGCAATGAATTTGCAGGTGCGTGCGTGTTTGGAGCGACGAGCGATCTCAGGTCTGACGAGGGTCAGACGCACGAGCTGGTGCGTGCTGTGAGGGCTGAGATGCGTGCGGGCAGCACTGCAGGACACGAGGAAGACGAGGACGAGTCGGACGACGGGGAATGGGACGAGGACGAGGACGACTACTATCGGGAGACGCGGCAGATTGCAGAGACGTTCAAGCGGGCGTGGGCGGCGTGGTGCGCTGCAGAGAGTGCGTTGATGGAGGCGCCGTGGGCGTACGGGCCGCAGAGTTTTGGGCTGGTCGCGTTGGGGCGGATGATGGAGCTCATCAAGGCCGCCCGACAGCGCGTGTAGGGCCGGGTGGAAAGTGCCGCGCAACGTGGCGGCGCGAGATGCCGACGTGCCTTGGCTGCATTACCTCGCATACCAAAACAGGCAACTATGTGATTTCAGGAAGAGTCGATGTGACAGGGTGAAGGGGTGCTCCCCATGCACGAAAGGTGATATAAAGCGACGTCGGAAAATGGACACCCCACCGCCATGCTCTCTCCCGTCCCCGACCTTGGCCTCGCAGGCCCACCCGCCCCCGATGGCCCCCTCGTCCCCCCGCCCGACGAGTGGCCCCTCTTTGACGCCATCCTCATGTGCTCCTTCTCCCCCGAGTCCTCCCCGTCCGCCAAAGAGGACCCCTTCCCGTCCTCCGCAGAGCTCGCAGCCCTGCCCATCCCCCCCTCGCGCAGCCCCCCGCGCAACAAAGACCCCAATCACATCCCCCGTCCCAGAAACGCGTTCATGCTCTTCCGCTCCGCCTTTGCCGCGGCCCAAAAGATCTCCGCCACCATCGAGCACGACAACCGCCACATCACCCGCATCATTGCCCATTGCTGGAACCGTCTCTCGGAGGTGGAAAAGCAGGTCTGGCGCGACAAGGCCGCGGCCGAGAAGACGCAACATGCCGAGCGCTATCCCAACTACCGGTTCAGTCCCGTCGGGCGGGCGAACAGGCCCGTCAAGCGCAACGTGCGCAGGAATGGCGTCGAGGACGTGAAACGGTGCGAAAAGCTCGCCGAATTGGTCATGGCAGGAAAGTTTGGACAGGAGCTGGAGGACGCGATCAAGAAGATCGACGATGACCGCCTTGCCGCCGCGCATACTGTCGACGACAAACCGGGTGTATCAACCAGCGCTGAAAAGCACGAGACACGCGTCGACCGCGATTGCCACACAATGGACGCGGAGCCCAGTAACGTCCCGCCTTTCCGCAGCCCCTTGTTACCCCCTGCCAAGATAACGTCGCGGCAAGAACCTGAAAAGAACTTGATGTCTGAAGTGAGTTGCGCAAATTATATGGTTCTTGACACAGTGTAACGATGACCCAGCCTCTGGTGTGCACCACGACCGCACGCCAGGTCGAACCACCGACGTCCTACCCACGCGCTCTATTGGATAATAGTGGTCTGGAGTCTTTATTTGACCCCCCGTGTCACCAGCCCAACACACGCCCGAAATCTGTCCTTCCCCTCGACCATTATCAGTCTGTCATGAGGTTTGTGCAGAGCAGTTATGCAGAGCTAGAACGATCGGCCCCGGACTTTTCTTTTTTGTCGTGGAATCCGTCAGACAGCTTCTCATACTACCACTAGCCGGACGCTTTGACTTATTGATTCATTTAATTCCTTGCTCGTGACAATCTAATCTACACCCGTTACCCCTCCACATTTCACTGTATTTTTTCTTGGACCTGTATCCTAGTACAATATTCCCGAGCAGAATCTACGGCGCTCCGCTCGTTTGCCGAGCGAGCTGTTCAAACGCTGACACGCCCAGCTTGCCAAAGAGTGTCGCACTCCCAACGACCTGTGCTCCGGCACGGTGCATGCGAGCAACTGCGTCTGGTGAGGTGACACCGCCTGCACCGATCACCACGATGTGTCGCACAGCGGCATCTCCCGACGCTGCCAACAGCCTCGAAAACGTATACACGTTCCCGAGCGACAACGCGTGTATCGCCTCGCCAGCAAGGCCCCCAACTCCGGCTGGCACTGCGAACGCGCCCGTGCCGCCCTCGACCTCGTCCGCAAACACCAAACTATTCCCGAGCGTGTTGGTGCACGTCACGAACGCAAACGGATTCACCGACGTGCCCGACCCTGAGTCGGTCCGGGAATAGGCCGCGATCACCTGAACGACGTCGGCGATCTGCGTGCGCACGACGTACGGTGGGAGCTTGATTCCGATCGTGAGGCTCGTGTCTTTCCAGAAGCAGTCTGCGACGACGTCGAGGAGGGCGGCGAGGGCTGGACCGGCGGGGTCGTACGATGGGGGCGGACGGGTGGGTATGTTTGGGCAGCTCGTGTTGAGTTCGACCGCGATGCGGGCTGCCCAGCCGTCTTGGGCGGTGCGGAGGCCCTGGATGGCGTCGAGCATCAGACGGAGGTCGGTCGGGTGTGATGCTGTGATGCTGATGATGAACGGTTTCGTCGATCCGGGGGTACGTCTGAGGATGGACCGGATCCATCCGCCGGGGCCGACGTAGTCGAGGACGGGGTGGGGGGAGTAGCCGTAGGAGTTGAGGGAGGAAAGGGAATGTTTGAGAAAGGCGACCTTGGATTGGTCAGTCACGGGAGCGTGTTCGGAGGGATGCGGTGGTCACCGTGTGTGAGGCATCTTCATTGAAACCGCCGAGGGTGGCCGTCCGGGTGGTGACTGCGCCGGTGTAGGGGCAGTCGAACAAGGCCGTCAGTTGGGACTCGTCCGAGGCCCATGCGCAGGAGGTGTTTATGAGGGGAGGCGTGATGGTGATGTTCCGTATGGCGACCATGGCGTGCTAGGAGATACTGTTCCCATGAACGTTGGGTCTCACGACGGAGCAAATCTCGGCAGAGATAAGATTAGATTTACGATAGGACGTTGGACTGTACGATAACAGGAGAGGGCGATGTACGGTTACTTGAGCACTTGTTCTCGCTCTAATACAGACTGCTCCAGCTTGATGAGTATGGTGGTGCGAGACGGATACTGCTGGGTGGGTGTGTTGTGGCCGGTCACTCTAGCAGGCTGTGGGGGATGAGAGGATGGCTGCGGAAAGGGGAGGATACTCACGAAACCGAGGCCATCGAGGACGGCCTCCACAATGCCTGCGGTAAAGGACGAGCAACTGAGGGTGGAGAGGTCCTTTGGCACGGATATATGGCGTTCGACGAGAGGATCGTTGTCGATGATCATGTCTGTGCGGGAAATGAGAAAGAAGACAGGAGGACGAGGAGATACATGCATTCGTCTTCGTTTTCTACGCTCTTTTCGATCGCGTCTGCGGGTCTGCCAAAGACGGCACGCCACACTTGAGTGTGGATGGACATGAGGGCGGGGACGAGGCGTATTTCGCGCTTTGGGGTCTTTGAGGAGGACTCTGCCCGCCAGACCATGAGCTCGAGGACGCGGATTCCGACGCGGTATCCGAGGGTGTTGAGCCTGTGGGAGGTCAGCGGGCGGGGGGGCGATGGAGGGCGATGCGGACCTGCGTTCGAGGTCGTTTATGCCGCTGACGCGCTTCTGGGTGTACTGGACCATCTCTGAGAAGAGGAATGCGAATGCAGAGGCGGATATCTCTGCGGTGCGCGTCTTGTTGAGGCTGCGGTCGTAGACATTGGGGCGCTTGTGCTGGGCGAGGGTGGTGGTGACGGAGGGTGCGGACGAGAGGGAGAAGCGGGGCGAGGCGGAGGAGGTGGGCGACGGCGAGGACACGGACGAGGCGGAGAGGACGGAGAAGCGCGATGGCTGGTGCATGTCCGGGTCAGAGCTGCACGTGCCGCTCATGTCTCTCTCCCCCGCCCGTCTCCAGCACCACATCTACGACTCCCTCCTCCACGCCCGCACGCCCGACGTCGTCCTCAACGTCTCCGGCACCTGGTCAGCCCGCTACAGGCTGCACAGAATCGTCCTCATCCAGTCCGTACGTGCCCCCCCCCTCTCGCCCTCGACACCCGCTCGGACATCCCTCAGGGCTTCTTCAGCTCGCTCTTCACAGCGGGCTTTCTCGAGTCCTCCAACTCGCCTGGCCTCCAGCACGTCGACATCGTCTTCGATGACCGCAACATAACACGCCCGGGTACGTCTTCCCTCATATCTCCCATCGTCTCACTCACCCCCCGTCGACAGCGTTCGAGTGCGTACGTCTATTACTCTCCTCGACTGCAGCTCACCCCCTCTAGGATATGCATCGCACGCCTTTACGGCGGCGGACCTCCCCTCCACGTTTCCCCCGCGCTCATCCCAACCGCCCTCCATCCCCTCACGCCCTCCTTTCCCGGACCGGCCCCTTCGTCAGATCCTCCGCGTGCACACCACCCTGCCACGCCCTCCTTCCTTCTCTCTCTCCTCGCAACCTCTGTCTATCTTTCCATCCCCTCCCTTGCCTCCCAAGCACTCGCTTGTGTCCTCAACACCGTCGGTCCCTACACCGTCGTCCATTACCTCCAATTCGCGGCTGGTTCTGCCCTCAACTTTCCTGCAGAACTTGATCCTGGCGCCGCCGTTGGCTTGGAGCATATCGCAGAGATCCTCAGCTCCTCGGCAACACCTCCACCCTCGGACTCCCGCGATGTCTTGGCAGATAAGCTACATGATCTTGACGTACACAAGGAAGACCCTGCAGAGTCGGACTCTGAATCAGATTCTACAGACCGTTCCAGATCCTCTCCCTCCTTCAATTACGGCGCCGTGTCAGACAAGATCGGTGAGGCCGCCGCATGTTGGCTTGCAAGATGGGGTCCAGACATGCTCCTACATGAGGAAAAGGCTTCCCGTGCGAGAGACTTGCCACTGGCCCCAATCCCAACTCAGCCTCAAATCGCCCGCCGCCGCGCAGAAACGCTACCATCTCGACCGTCCACAGACGAGTCCTCCTCTGTTACACCTCACCGCATCCCCCTGATATGGGCCAGAGGTGGATTGACATCCACCTGGATACGAGAACTCATCTCTTCCGATGCCTTGTTCGTCAGGGGTGAGCGTGAACGATACGACTTGGCGCGCACCGTCGTCGAGCTCCGAAGAAGGCAAGGAATTGATGACGACGAAGAGAGGGACTGGGAGATCATGTTTCGCGACGGCATCTATTACGCAAATATGGTATCATTTTACCTCGTCTGTCCTCCGCACTTTGCTGATACGTTATCTCAGCTTGTCGAGGATATCATTGCAATCTCGCAGGACATTTCTCCTACAGTTGGTCGACCGTTTGCACCTATTTCTGTTTTGCAAGATGCTCACTGGACACAATCGTTACTTCGCTGTCGCATAACCGCAAGGCCTAGGAGAAACTCCTCCCCTGCGTCCAGCCCATCCCCAGCGCGCGATAAAGAGCTGGGGTTCTGCATCAGTACTGCCGAAATTCTTTCGCGACTTTCAGACCCACCCAAGCAGCAGTCCACTGCAAATGAAAGGGACAAGGTCTATTATCCAGTCGCCCAGGATTCGTCGTTACGCATTGGTGAAAGTAATGGCATCGAAGGCGCGTCCATGGACCAGTTATTTGACCCATCAACTCCGATGGATGGTAAATCTCCATCGCGCGCCACAGCTTCCGAAACAAACTTTTTCGGTCTCAAAGCAGAACGGAAGACCGCTGTCGAGTGTGTTGCGAACGATGCAACTGGCAAAGCTCGCTGGTCGCCATATCCTCCGCATCGCTTTGCAGTCGAGTTTTGGGACATTGACTCGCTCAGGGAAAAGTCTCGGCTACATTCACACACGATCTGGTATGCAGGGAGCTTGTTCAACGTATACGTCCAAGTCGTGCGAAAGAAGGGCATCCAACTAGGCATCTATTTGCACCGGCAGTCAAGCGTCGATCCCATCCCTGCGCCATCCGCGCCGGTACAAGCCGGCGCTCGAGGCGAGCACAACCACAATAGGGTACCCTCGCTTCCACAGCAGATCATGTCTTCCATCTCTTCGCCCACCATCCGTCACTCCCCGTCAATTCAGCCTGTTCGAAGTGCGACCCCGAGCTCCCCCCCATCGACCTCGTCGAGTTTTCCCACGAATTACCAATCGACCAGGAACGCCATCCCAGCGACAGCCCCCCCGATCGCCCCCGTACAGCCATACAGAGACCCGCGCCCATCCGTGTCTGCCTACTTTTCCATCTCGTGCACCAGTACGACCGGGTCCTCTATCACGCGGTTTACAAGCGTGCCCGACGTGTTCTCCATCAGCCAGAGTTGGGGCTGGAAGTCGAGTTCGCTGCGACCGGAAGAGATGGGCGAGGTCGGTGCGGATGGCCAGCCCGTCAAGTCCCCTGTGCCTGCACCTAGGGAGCTCAGTTTGAGAGCGACGGTCGTCTTGGGTGTCGTGTAAATTCTTTTCTTGTTGTTTTTCAATGCACATTTCATGCTTTGGATTTATGATCTGCTGTACCTTTGTTATCTACTTCTATATAGTCTACCCATAAATGCAAGGTGATGTGCTTAATGACAGCGTTATTCACTTGGCCTCAAGTTTCGTCGCACTTACGTGGTCTTCTGCATTCCTCTTCCTTTCTGATCATGTAGTATGTACCTGCACCCACTGAACACTGAGTCGAAGGAATGGGAGTACTAACAAGAAGAGGGGCTGCCCCATGCGCGGCTCGTCCATACCTCTTAAGCGCCCAGCAACCCCCGTTACTTTTCCACCGCATCTCAACTTTCAATGTCAAAAAGGTATCAACTCGATGGTCAAGTCAGGGATGACATGCGTCTGTCTAAACAAGTATTGGAATGGGGAAACGATCATGTCGTTTCTTTCGCGGGTACCAGCCAATTCACGGCACAAGGGGTCTCTGCGTGTGGCCTTGCTGCGTTCAACTTTGCCAGGATCGCGTTTCGAATCGAGCAAAACAGGAAGAACCTTTCGGATATCTTGAACGAGCTAAGCACGAGGGAGACCATCGAGGTGAGTGTGCACTTGCTTGCTGTGCCATCTGTCGTATACTCGAGACTATCCATGACGGAATTGGTTCCAGGAAATCGTGGCCATTTGTGCAGGATGGTCTAGTGATATGCATCTAGAGGTCGACGACATCCACAACCTCCCAATCTTTAGCAGATCTCTCAAACTTACCTCTATCGAATATGGTCGCCCAGGGCCAGAACACTTTCAGATCCTCCTCGAGTTGCGTGCATCACATGCGTGTCTCGACCGGAAACTAAATCTTTGTCTCCTAGAAACATGAAAAAGATTGAGAAATCGACTGTGATGATCATCACGCGCCCGCCTGAAATCATCGCTTGTTTCAAGTTTGCCAGCTCGAATGCCAATCCGCGTTCGAGCACTCTCGAGGACCCAGTTTTTGTCGTGTTCGACTCGCACCCCCGTCCCTCGCATCCTCAGGGAGCTAGCCTGTCATTTAGCACCTCGATAGAAAGCACGGCCCGCACTCTGAGTGATATCCTGCCCAGGATGGACGACAGCATGTTCGACTCGTCCGACTTCCAGTGGCAAGCCCAGCTTCTTGCGAACTTCTCGGCACACGTGTATGTCGGCAGGCATCGACACAAGGACCACGAGGCAGCCATTATCCGATCCAGTTTGGCTATTCTCGACCTTCGTGCTCAGATCTCGGAGCTCGGACGCGAAAACAAGACGCTTGACTCTGACAACAAGCAGCTCGAGTCGGAGGCCCATCGCCTCCGGGCTTCCATACGACAAGAACAAGCGAAAGCGAAACATGAGGCTTCCACTTCTCCGACAACTTTTGCACATCGCCCGCTAGGGCGTTCCTTTGGCTTGATTAGTCACGCTGCCGCTGGTCCTTCCCGGTCTTCTAGCGTGCACAATCGCTCTGTTGATACGCCGTCCACGACTCCTGTCAAACGTGTCCGTCCTGTGCATCCACCATCGGCCTCAGGTACCGCCGGTGCGCAAAGTATCTTTGCACACAACCCACCCCCCGTACCTTCCAAAAAGCTTCCCAGTTACGAGGAACTCGACCTCAAAGACAATTCAAGCACAGATTCAGACGACCTTTTGATACAGTCCGTACACCTCGCTCGCCAGCTCCAGAATGAATTCGATTCTGAAGATTGGCAGCTCCGCCAAGAGCATGCCCGCCTCACTCACCAACTCCGGAATAAATTTGATTCTGAAGACCGACAGCTCCGCCAAGAGCATGCCCGCCTCACTCACCGATTCCGGAATAAATTTGATTCTGAAGATCGACAGCTCCGTCAAGAGCAAACACACTTTGTTCTTAAATTGCAGAATGAATTTGACGCTGAAGATCGGCGGCTCCGTCAAGAGCAGGCAGAGCTCGCCCGTTACGTCCAAGCCACGTTTCAATGCAGTATATGCATGGACGAGCTACCTGAAGACGACGTCGCCAAGATAGACGAGTGTGTGCACACGATGTGTAGGTCCTGTTTGAGGGGGTTTGTTTCCTCGAAGATCCAAGAACATCGGTACCCGATATTTTGTCCTATGTGCATCGTCGACGCTGAGAACAAAGTTCAACCTGGTGGTGCGCATCACCTCTGTTATTCCCTTGCTTTGCGATGCCAATGTCCTTGTAGTGATCTCGAGATTGCTGATCGAACAACTCGGTGTTAGCGAAGAGCAGTCCCAGATCTTGACCGAGATGGAGTTGGCCGAATTCACCGTCCATATCCATTGTCGCAAGTACGCCTATCTGTCTCGCTATACCTTTTACATTCATGACATACTTGCAACAGGTGCCGACGCCCTGCCTCTGTGGATCGCGAAGACTATTCGGAGGTGTTCAATATCGTGTGTCCTCAGAGTGACTGCAATCACATATGGTGCAAAAAATGCGAGCAGACGATCGTCGTTGATGGCCCGAAACATTCATGCGACGGCTCGTCTGAGTTGGACCATTTGATGAAAGAAAAAGGGTGGAAACATTGTCCGAGTATGTGATGCCCTCTTTATTCTAGCGTGGATGCGCCATCTCGGAACTCACGGCGAGCCAACGCACAGATTGCACAACGCCGATTCAAAAAGAAACTGGATGTAATCACATGATGGTGTGTACTCACCCTCCCCACGTTTCCTGTCTTTCCTCGACGTTGATGCCGTGTTCTCTTTGTTTCTGGAAGTGCATCTCGCCTGGGTGCAACACCCACTTTTGCTACATCTGCGGTGGCATGATCGTTCGGTCCGCGCTCAACAACGAAATCAATCAGGCCGTCTCGGCACACTTTCGCAAGTGCCAGTTGTTCGAAGTTCCGAATTGACGGGCGGACGTGGACATGGCGTCGGTAGTACATAGCTACATTTGACGAGGGTATGATTTTCATAAGAATGCTGTAGTCCGTTGACGCATTCCTGCCCTTACTCGAGGGATCTTTTGTTTTTCATCGTGTTATTTCATCCCTTCCTGCCCTAGCTGATTGTGAGTACGGGAGCGTACCAGAGCAATTGCGCACCAAATGTCACTCCATCAGCTAAATTATAGAGGGCAACCCTGACCCCGCCGCTAGACGATCCGATCGCGACAGCGAGTCGCCGATCGGGCAAACCATTCCACGCATTCAAGCTGGCGACATTGTCGCTGCTCGTGCAGTATGTGATTTTTCATCTAGCTATCAAGGTGGAGCGCTTTACACTCGACCAACCGTTTGTATTAAAAGATTTGGATTTGAAGTGAGGTATCTGCCACGTCTACTACCCAAACGGGAGGATCCTCGTCCGTGTTTGGGTTGGCGGAAACAAAGCGCCAGCCAATGCGGCAGTAATGTTTACCCCTACAGAGACACGGAAAGAAAGGGCGTCGATATCACGACCGAAGGCAGGTCTAATATCTAAATCCATGCTGCTGCGAGTCCACCTCTGGTATTCTAGATGAGCCATTTTACGGCCTTGCCAAGTACGTAACAGTATCATTCGACCATCCGACCGAGAGAATACTATTCCAGACAACGTTGCCCTCCAATGCAATGAAGATTAGTTTGATATGTAAGTATAATTGAAAACGAATCTATGCCACATTATCATGAGATGTGTGCCACCCCACCTCAAGGCTTTGGACGAGGCGTGAATTTAAGCAAGCATCCGTCCTTGGGGAAGAGGGTTGCAATGATCCTGTTTCACACATATCGAATGAGTACACCTAGATCACAAAAATGGATACAAGACGTACTGGACTTTATCGCTCTCAGGTGTTAGGCGGTGCTCCCAGTTGGTGAGCACGCTGGCAGTAGCAAGGACGAGTCCCATGTTTAATTGTGCATACTCGATGCCGATACATTTGTGAGGACCGCTACCGAATACGAGGTAGTTTTGAGGGTTGGTATTGGCAGGGTTGTTGGAATCGAGCCACCGTTCGGGGATCAAGCTATCAGGGTCGGGGTACACCTCGGGGTCATGTAGGGAGTTGTAAAAGGACGGAATCACCATGCTGCTGGCAGGGACAGTATAATCAGAAGCGATGGGGAACGGCTTCGTGGTCTTGTAAGGAACCTTTCCAGAAAAATTGTCAAGAGGTTGCCCACGGAAACGTAGATGTAGTTACCATAGTGACAGGAGGTTTGACGCGCATGCTTTCCTTGACAAAGGCCTTCAAGTATGGCATTTCCTCTATCATTTCCAAGGTCAAGGGCTTGTCGACATCGTTGCCCCGAACGCGGTACTGTTCTTCGCGAATCTTGGCCAAGATGTCGGGATGATCAGCAAGGTGTTGGAAACCATAAATCAAGCCACTACTCATGGCATCTTGAGAGGCAAACAAGAACGAAAATACGACCATGGCCATCTCGCGATCACTGAAATCTTTACGGCCCTTGTAGCCGGGGGCCTCCATCTCTTTGACCCACTGCTCAAGCATGCACTCTGGTTCAGCACCCTCTGCAATGGCGATCTTGGATTTTGCAGCGGCCAATTCCAACCATTTAAATGCAACTTTACGAGCTTGGATTGCTCTGTAAACTTTGGTTCCAGGGAGAGCAAGGGGAAAGTTGACGAGCTCAAGGGCAAGGGTAATATCCCAGTACTTTTGACTGATCTCAACAGCGCCTTGCTCGGGAATATGGTTACCGCAGAAGACACGAAGGGATGTATGCATATTGAGTTCCCGCGCTGTCTTCATGATCGACTTGGGTGAGGGATCCTTGGCAGCGTCTGCGAGCCATCGGTTCAGATGTTTGCGGGTGATGGCGTCCTGAATGGAGATGTAGAGACTTTGAAACGATAAAAAAAATGTATGCAAGAGCTCGGGCTGAAAGACACGTACCTAAGAGCTTTACGCGTAAAAAGCGTGTTCAAGACCCTTCGATAGTCTACGTGGCTTTTACCAGTGAGGAAGACCCTGGGGGAAAGCGCTATACCATTTGTTCGCGTGCAAGTGAAGGGCATGTACGAACCAGTTATCAGGCATGAGAATTGTCTTTGCGGAGTGGACGAGACAGGGCTCTGCATGGTTTGGGGAATTCAATATCTTACGCGAGTACTCGTTCGACGACGCCATGACGATAAAACTGGGGGAAAAGTCGTGTCAACAATTACTCGATGCAGGCGTGGGGAGACTCGCATGTTGAACACGCTGATAGCACTAAGGGCACCAGAGTTCCACTGAGCCATGTAGCCCTCCATGGTAGGCTTCATGGAATCCGCGAACTTTCCGATGAGTGGAATGGTCCATGTTGCACCAGGGAGATGCTTTTTCTTGTGCCTGTACACGGACTGTTCGAGGACGACGAGGGCGACGACGAGGGCGAGGGTGGTGTAGAGCCAAGTTGCTCGGTCGGAGGTGAGGGGGAGAAACGAAGAGACGGGGATGTCGAAAAGAGGGGAGGAGGGAGTGGAGGGAGTGGGCACGGCGGAGGAATAACGGCGAAGGAGGGATGCCATAGTCAAGAAGAACACTTGCAACACCCGACACTTATTTACCCCCCTCCGTGACACCCTGATTGGCTCAAACAAATCAGCCGATAAATAATTAGCCACAGCCACAAAATGATTTATCTCGAAGCATACATCGTGCTCTGATTGGCTGATGCACTAACTAGAACGATTGGACAGAGCAAACATCGCAGACTACAATTTCAACGACACGAGAGATTAAAGCAATAGACCAGTGATGACAACGACAAACGCCGCCGCGCCGACAATACCCTGTACGCCGGCCCTTGCACCTGCTTCGGCACCGCTCGTTGTAGCCGACAAGTTGACCGGGGCAGGTGCAGTGGTCGCATTCAACGACAAGTTGACGTTGGGTGCAACAAAAGTCGGCCCACCGCCAGCGCCAGTACTGTTGACGTCAGGGGCAAGATACGGGACGTAGGCGTCAGGATTCAAAGGGCCAGGGTATGTGCCTGTGAGGTTCAGGAGCGGAATGTTGTCACTAGTGACGTCGACATTCTGGTATGAGGTGGCATTTGCAACAAAGGCAAAGACATCTGATAGACGAATGTATATTAAATTCAACGCAAGGATATCAGATGGATAAACCGCACTGGAAACGGTCTTGTTGGTATCCTGGCGGCCAAGGTTGCCGAGACTCCAGTTATTTTGGACAGTAGAGAGACTAGTCATGTCACGTAAGCTGATAGACCCGGCCAATATGAACAAAATTCCTTACATCGAATAGTGGGTATAGAACGTATCATCAGTTGTGTTCTGCTGGGTCTGCGGGATAGCACCACCAAGCAGAAGAGTAAACACCTGGTTGTTGATGTCATATGTTTCGTTCCTACGGGAGGGGGATGAACAAAAGTTTTGTTGCTCAGGAATTGACGTACTCGTCAAACGTCAACAAGATCAGTGTCCTGAGGGTATTGAAATTGGAATCCTGAAGCAGGGGCACTAGCCAGTAGGACAGCCAGGAAGCCGCATACTCGATGGTAGTATCGTGTGCGTCACTGTAATGGCGTTAGCACAGAGCATTGATAAACTATAGTGACCCACTTTCGGAGGTTAGGCGTGACAAACATCCATTGAGGAAGGCTGTTGTTGTCAACCTGTACACATTCAGTAAACCTATGGAGCAGAACAACTAGACAACACCTACATCGACAGCAAAGTCATTGAAGTTTCTAATACGCAAGGCACGCGTGTTATTCTGACTAACTGAATCATAGATGATACACGGGTTGTGCTTGCGCGCATAGTACGTGTAACCATCAGAATTAGTGTAATTATAGCCAGTGTATCCATCCGTGGGCATATTTTCCTGGTAGGATGCCCAGCTGATATTCTGCTGATCCAAAAGGTCGATGATTGTTGATATATTGGTGGGAATAGTGGTAAAATCATCGTCTGCCAATCCGAAGAAGTCGCCTGCGACTGATGCGACATAGTTGGGCTGACTAGGATGAGTCACACCATAATAGTTGCTAAGAAGGATGCCCTGGGCAGTCAGGTTCTGGAAGACGGAGTTTGATTGGGCCTGGGCATAGTCGGTGTTCTCGAGCCAAATCTGAATGAAGCGGTCGAAAACCTTGCCAGGCACGTTGGGAGTGTTGGTGATTGTGCCGTTTGAGGCGCCAACATAGAAGGAGGATGTGTCCGTTGGTCTATCAAACGGTGTCAGGGCTGTGACGATGGAGGAACGTGTGACTTACGCTGCAGCAGGGGCAGTAAAGGTCGACGCGATTGACGCCGAAACAGACCCCACTGCTGCTCCAAGAAGGGTTGAATACTTCACGAGAATCATGTTGAATCCAGTGGGTAGTGGGATCAAGGGAACCAGCCCAAGGCGCCCGATCCGCCCATGATATACCCCCACGTGCCTGTGCAGATTTTCTCAAAATGGAGGATTATTGCCGTCCGCGTTCGGATATGAAGCAGATTGATCCCGAAACGATCAAACTGGCTCAACCTGTTACTGCACGTGACTCACGAACGTTGATCCCAATGACTTGCCGCTTGCAGTCTGTGCTTACAATTCGGAGGCATGCTATCCCGTTGGATGGAGGCCCATCCCGCACATGACAGCGGATAACCGTCCAACCCCCGCAGTGTGTTTAATGGAGGCAACCAGTCGAGAGGGGCATTCTTGGCAGGCATCGGTGCCTACTTTATTCACACCTGCGGGTAGGCAAGCCCTGGCGCAACGTGAACAACTTCAGTCCAGGGTCCAGGGGATGGGATGAGCCTGGGACGCATCCGGGGCCACGACCGTCATGGTGCTACGAATTCAGACACCACAGGCAACAGCTTCCACAAACCCACCTCCAGGTGATTTCAAAACTGCAATGTTCATGGGCCCTTGTTGTCAATAGCACGCCACGGCGCACAAGCACATTACTTTCATGGTCCATCAAATAAGCAACGTAAACTTAGTTCCATGGTCTACAGCAGCAGAGCACCAGCAAACACAGCGCCCATAACCGACACCAGGAGATTACCATATGTGAAGTCACCGAGGGAACCACTTTTTGTATTAGTTTGGATGGCCGTCAAGTTGACAGGCGCCGGTGCAGTGGTTAATGACATGTTGGTACCGTTCGAAATAAAGGTCGGTCCGCTTCCACCACCAGTTCCCGATATGTTTGGCGCGAGATAAGGAATCCAGTATTGAGGGTTCAATGGCCCAGGAATAGTCTGAGTGAGGTTGAGAAGGGGAAGGGGTGAGTTTCCGGTCGTGCCGTTGTTCTTGTAACCAGTGACATTTGCGACAAGGTTGAAGACGTCTGAAAGACAGGATGAAGGTAAGCCATCATTAATTAATACACGACACTCACTGGCCATTGTCTTGTTTGTGTCTTGACGTCCAAGGTTACCAAGGTCCCAGTTTGCTTCGATTGTCGAGAGACTGAAGAAAATTAAACACGAACAAGAGTAAATGTTTTGGAAGGGGGAACTCTTACAGGGAGTAATGGGTATAGAATGTGTCGTCTTTGGTATTCTTCAAGTTTTCGGGAATAATGCCACCAAGAAGAACAGTATACACTTGGTTGTTGATATCGTACGTCTCATTCCTTGTGAAATTTACGATTGGTCACAGATCACGCTGTGTCTGCCGAATTCTACTTACTCATCGAAAGTCAGCAAGATCAACGTCCTGTCTGTGTTAAAGTTAGGGTCCTGCAGCAAGGGAATAAGCCAGTACTGCAGCCATTGTGCAGCGAAAGCGACGTCCGTGTCGTGACCATCACTAAATTGTGACCATCGTGAGTGTGTCCGGAAGATAGTATCAGGAAACTCAACACGAACTTTCTAAGGTTGGGGGTGACGAATACCCATTGAGGAATGGAGTTGTTTCCAAGCTGGGTAGCGCTCAGCACTCAAGTACCGTCAACTGAACGTGTATACGAAGAAGCTTACATCGACAGCGAAGTCGTTAAAGTTCCTGATACGCGCAGCACGCGTTGCGTTCAAGCCGACTGAATCGTAAATGACAAGAGGGTTGTGCTTGCGGACATAGTAGGTGTAGCCGTTGGAATTTGTGTAGTTGAAGCCGCCGTAACCATCAGATTGCATATTCTCTTGATATTCGGCCCAGCTTATGTGTTTCTGATCCAGGAGATCCACGATGGTGGACATATTGCTTGGGACATATTCCATGTCATCATCGTACAATCCCCAGAAGTCACCTCCCACAGAGCCGATACAATTGGGTTCACTAGTGTGGGTCAAGGTATAGTAACTAGTGAGAGTGATACTCTGTGACGAGAGGTTTTGGAGGACCTCTTGTGAGGCTGCTTGGTCGAAGTCGGTGTTTTCGAGCCAGATCTGGATGAAACGATCGAAAACAGCACCGGGGACCACAGGGTTATCGTGAATGGTTCCGTTCAATGCGCCGACATAGAAAGGTGACGTATCAGTGGGACTGATAGCCCGCATGTCAGTCGACTACCAGGGATACCAAGGCATACTACGTACGCAGCAGCAGGTGCAGTGAACGTAGATGCGACTGCTGCAGAGACAGATCTGGCGAGTGCGCCGAGGACAAGAACAGCAGGAGCAGACATGCCAAAAGTCGCCAGAACACACCACGAGATAGGTCAGATGCCCTCTTACCTTGGCCCCACCTGATTGTTTATGTAGCCGCAACTCCCTCATTCACACAGGGTATTTTGCCCAGCTTACAGACCGATGACTCTGCTGGCGTAGTGTGCCCGTGTCAAGGATAGTCGCGATTGGGCAGCATCCAAATAGTTGATGATGGCTTCGGCACGTATGTCCCCGGCCATGTCTGAAGATAAACCCTCCAGTGAAAGTTCCCATACATACCTAAAAACTCTTATCGGTAATCTCATTTCTTCTTGACACGGTATTCCGGCTAAACTGGAGTGTTCGCGGGAGCTGTCAGCCATGGGAGTATGTCGTGTTTCATCCAATCAATATAGCTTTGGGCACGAGCGTGCCTTGTGTGGACCTTGCGGTACTTGACACTTTGGTAGTCCTTACACGTGCTCCCAAAGGCGTGCTATTTCGAGGGGCATAGATACTAGGTACCACAAGTGCGGCAGAGCAAACAGCCTTCCATATCGTCTTCGGGGGCCGACGCAGATATTTTGAATGGGAAAATATGACACCGAATGGCCCGTGAATGTTTACACCGAAAAGTTGCCCCCTAAAAGACAAAAACATAAGCTTGACCGTGATTTTTCCGCTCGCCTAGAAGAGTCGCGGTGTGATTACAACTAGCATCGGATGTACAGCTGGCCTCCAGAAGCCGACGACTGCATCCTCTTGGCTTGTGGGAACCAAGTAAGAACTCTACCCTACGCCAGAGTTTCGTTACGCACCCGATTACATGTCAAGAAACATGTTCTCGCTGCTACAAGATATTACACCGCGAGTGTGTGTATAAATGAATCAAACCAGTGTTTGGCAGTCCAGACAGTCCGCAGACGAGTAGAGCGACAGCTTGCAACCGGCATCGATGGATAACTTGACTTCAGACTTCATCGCGAATGAGAATAAAATGCTGTATACGTGGTCAACGTTTGTTGAAGGGAACGAACCATCAGGGAGCAGAGCCGGATCTCATTGTGTTGATATGGAAACGTCTAGACGAGTGAACGATAAGGGCATAGCCTCGCAGCTAAATTAGAATGGCTCTTGTATGACAGGCACAGGGTGCAGGGTTACGCAATGAGTTCCGGGCTCGGTTCACATGACTTTCGAGCGTTGTGACAAGGCTGGGAAAATGCACGCAGATGAAGTGAGAGACGGCAACTATGAGAGTGGGCAGAAGGGCAGGGCAGTGCGATCAGGGGACGGAGCACGGACAGGGAAAGGGTCTTTTCAGCTTATATGTTAAGACGACCAATGTCAGGAATTGGACGTTTTGGCATATCTAGGGCAGGCATTCGAAGATGAGTTGGAAGAAGGTCCATATTTCACCGTCTCAATGGTATGAGAAGAAGTTCCACACACTGTCCCACTGAGGGAAGGCAGGGGTGGGATGAACACGAACATCTTCCTGTCCTTGATGGAATCAGCTGTCGAAAAATCACATTGTGATAAGCTATACCGAAGCAACTCGTCTTCATTGACAAGATTCTCTCTGGAATAGCCAGCCCATCCGGAGACGTAATACGCATGATAGGGAGAAGCATCTCTGCACAGGAACCAAATAAGGATCAGCGGATATCCAGCGAGCATAGCAACCTGAGACAATTAATTCCCCATGGACACAATGCGGACCGCGCTCCAAGATATTAAAGTCTCGAGCGAACGGCAGATATGCCTCGACTTGTCAGCTCGAGAGCCAAGAACAACCATGCATAAATTGCTCAGGAAGATCGCTCATCTGCTGCAGTTCGCGAAGGTGAGTGTTACGATCCGAAAGCATGGCTTCTTGAATATATCATGCCGAGAGAGACACCCTTGCACAAGACAAGGATCTGGACGTGAGGCCCGAGCTGAGTCGAGGGGAACTGAAGTCATAGTCACGTGGCTTTGAAGTTGACACAAATAAATCATAGTTGCACAGTAGGCTAGACGCCCGATCTGCTGTGGTAAATACCCGCACCCAGTTCCTATCCGGGCACAGTCCCAACCCACAGTGAGTTGCATGGGATAAAGCTCCCCTGCCATGGTTCGTCGCCCAGTCTGCCAGCTCATCGTCATATTAACGGAATCACAGGTCTTTGTGAACGAGAGAAAGTTTGCGTGGTATGCACAAACCTACCATTGCGCTGCTGGCTCGATTGTTTGACGAGCAATCTCCAGCGAAGCATGCATCAAAGGGCACAGATCTTCTTCATGCCATCATACTGAACGCCCATTGTTTGAGGTGAAGAAGAAGGGGCGCCCTGTTTCTCAATGTCCCAAATGTCGTGAACTGCGCCAGGAAAAACGTGTACATTCCAAGTGCACTTGCACCCCTCGTCAGCCTGCTATCGACAAAGTCCCCATCCCCGCCGCGCGCCCGGACAAGAAACGTGAGTACGCCACACGGCGTCAGTCGAGCCGGACACTGATGCGCGCTTAATTGGTAGCCCGTCGGTTCATGCCCAGCGTGCCTACTCTACCCAATGGAATTTCAGACGCATTTCAGCCCACCGCTTCTTCATCCCCTCCTAACTCAAGACAAAGAGGTGAGGATCGAGTGTGAGCCTGTAATACGAATATTATTTACATTCCCACAGTGGATTCATTGCTGAATCCTTGTCACTGCGAGAATGTTCGGCAGTGTACATGCAGAAGAGCATCCTGCATCGCTGGTCCTAGTTCCTCTGATGGGAGATGCCCGGACTATGGATTACAAGCCCTCGCTGAAGCGGCGGTAATGTTCCGTGATCGACCCGTGCAGGAGTCTGCGGCTAAACATTCTTCGGATCCACCACCTTGGCCCTGCTCTCCGGACGAGCGACCTAGCGGATCACATATTGTTCCTTCTGCCCGCCTAGAATTACCTCCGATCCTCGTCGGGCCGATCCCTTCAACTTCTGTCCCCGACTTTCCCACCATCCCGCCACTCAGTACCATCAAATCCATCGCAGGATCTGGGTGCACGTGTGGGTTCAACTGTACTTGTCCTGGATGTGTCAAACATCGTACTCTTCGCTATGCTGAGAAGCACCATAAGGACTGCAGTGAAGGATGTGGCCACTGCGTAGATCGTACCGCTGGAATCGAACTCCCTGGCCAGGATACATCTGCTCTCGGTGGGAATCTCGTGATATTTCCTTGGTGCGCGCAGCCACGCTCCCCAACCCGCCGTTCAACCGTCGAACGGAATTGAATCCGGGGAACATCACAGTGCACCCCCATGAATGTTTCGCAGGTCCGTCGGCGGAGGTAGATGGATCCCTCCCAAGACTCGAGTGCTGTTGCGGTCAGTGTGGTTATCCAGCCGAGGTATGCCAATGTGAGCGGTCTTGCGGTGGCCGCTGTGACGGCTGTGGCGCGCCACCGCGACATGTAATATTGATAGATGTCTTTCCTTTTTCTCCCAACCAACGATCCTCTGGCGTGGTGCGCCTCTCGTTGGTCCACTCTCTTCTTTTTCTCCCAGGTGATTCGGCATCAGTCAAACCTTATGATGCTATCGTTTCGGATATCTTTTCTTTTTAAAAAAAAATTAATTCTTGACGGTTTCTTGCTTTATGATTGTTTCCTAGCATGTCAAATCGCCACGCACATCGAATCTCTACCTACCTGCAACTAGCACCACCAGTACCTGTCACCTGTCAAGCTGTTTCGTATGTTATTCAAGTACCTGTCTTGCAAAAAAAAGGCCACATATCGTATCATTCGCACGCCGCGGCGTAAAAGCTTTCTAATCCTTGGGACTAACTGACTCATACCTGCCGTTCTTTGGGAGGGGGATCGGTGCGGTCCGCATGGCTTGCAACTCAGCCTGGCTCAGATTTGTTGGGCAGGTGTATACACCATTACACCATCGTTATGGTGAATGCTATTAGAACCGGACGAGCAGAGTTCAAGCTGTCTTGCAGTAGTATACAGAAGCCAAGTGCCGACCCCAGCAGCACAAAGTAAGCTTGATCATTAGACTACATGAGATACACAAAAACGGGGGCAGATCGCTGAAATCTGGGTGACGTCTGGGATTAGGGATCTAGTGTGGTGTGGGAGTCAATTGTCCCGCTTCGCATGAAACGTGCCATAATAGTAGTGCAATGTTATTTGGACGAGAGACGAGCAGAATCGAAAACAATCAGTCGCAAAAGGTCTTTAGCTGGCTAAATGTGAGTGATATCAATCAAACATGGGATCCAAAATCTTCCCCAGGATATATTTCAGCCCGTAGTATCAGAGCAGGTGAACCGCTTGGGAAGGTGTGGTGAACGGGGTCGTCTGTTTTCCAGTAGCATTTCATTCGCATCTAAATGGGGAGATCACAGCATGCTGTAGGGAGTCGGCACTTGATTAGATCATGTGTACGAGACAGCGTTGTCGTACACACCTACCACAGATCGCAACCCTATTCGAAAATTGCTCGATCGCTACCTGTGGGGCCTCCCTTTTCCGGTACTCCTGGCTGTCCGGGTGTGGCTCGAGTCGCACACATACCCACGGTTGCGTCTCTTGAACTTCCCCCATTTTCACCTGCCACCGGGGAGAACCTGTTCGATTCGAACAGGACATGATTGCCTTCAACGTGCGTCGTTGTTTGGCGATGGATACTGGGACGCTTATTTAACGACAAGGCACCAGTTTTGTCTTCCTTGAGAAGTTCGGTGGGGCTAGGACCGCGTTTTCCTTTCGACGGAGAGGATATGCCCGATGAAGACGATATGGGAGCCAGCGGGGCTTGACTACTTCCAGTCTTGGCTTCCCCACTCCACTGCGGGACGATATGCAATGGACGGGCCCGATGGGGGATACTGCTATGCTCAAGCTCCGGCGTCATGACAGCCACTTCAGCCTTATCAGTCCACCCAAACCACGCTTTCGGCTCCTCACTATAACCAGACCGTCGCCCACCTTTCCTGACACTCGCCCCAGGTTCCCCTTCAGCAGAGCTGGCGTCGTCGCTTGTCCCGACGGATCCCCAGAGTTCGCGTTCCTCGTCCACGATCCTCAAGGCGCCTTCGATTATAGCTGCGTGTACGAAGACGTATTGTCGTAAGCTCTGACACAAACTCATCCGTTGTTCTCGCATGTCCTGGATGACCGTGCAAATCGGCTCAGCAAACGACGAGATCAAGGGCGGTGACAAGTCGCTGTGGAGCTCCCGCGGCAGCTTATAGTCAATGACCGGGTGATCCGCATCGCGCTGGTCGCGCTCAGACCCGCCAGGAGCCCCAGGCACAGGTGACGCTGGATCGTCCAGAATGCGCGGATCCAGTGGAATCGAGGCCCTCTCTCCGCTTTTGCTTTCTCTAGAAGGGAGAGGTGGACTCTTAGCGGAGCAGCTGCTGCGTAATGTGCCCGGGATTCTCAGGGAACTGAGTTCAGTGTTGAGCCGTAGGTTGCTTCTTGACTTGGAAGGAGCGGCAGGTTCTTCTGATTCATCGGACAGTACCTGACTGTTCTTTCCGCTTCCTTCTTCGTCGGCGCTTTCTCCGCTCTCAAACTCTTGAGGGGGGCTCGCATCGGAACCTGGACCCAAGCTTGGCCGCGACGCGGAACCTTCAACTCCATTACCGCTAAAGGAAATATCCCTCTCCGCATGCCCAGGTGGGAGAATGGGGCTCGAATTGCTTGCAATAGGCGACGATCCAATCATCAGTTTCGAGTGAGCCGCGCGTTGAAGGATAACCGTGTTTGAAAGAGTGGATTGAAGCGGTGCAGAGATGGGACGCGGGGGACAGTCGATTTCTATATCAGAGCTTGAGTTGGTATGAATCACCGATGGTCGATGAAGTGGAGCGTTCAACTTTGGTTCGTGTCTAGGCGAAAGCGAATCTGTGGATTCAGCAGAAATTGAGGTGACCGAACTATCTCGCAAATGGACACGCAGCAAGCTTGAACCCAACTGGGAACCTGTGCCAGACCCAGAACCCGAGTTTGAGAGTGATATCGACCCGGACCCTTTTTTCGACACTGAGGATGGGGGCGGACGCCCACTTCCACTCGCACTGCTCGTACTGCTCTTCCGCTCTACTTTGTTTCCACTCCCACTCCCACTTCCGCTAGCATTTGCACCGACACTCCCGCTCACGGATTCGTCCGTAGAATTAAGTGCAGATGGACCGCTGCTATTTGGAGTACTGTCCGGGGACCTCTCCCAACTCGAAAGAGGGAGTGAAGGCGGCGGTAGACAGTCCCCCTTTTCTGCGTGCGCATGTGTCTGGTCAGATACCCGTTCCACCCACTCACGCGTAGAAGAGGACTGCCAGCCGGCCCCCTTGGGATCACCGAGATTGATGCTGGTAACATTGGTCTCCTCTGGCACATCGTCGGATCCCACACAAGGGACGTGCACCACGAGCGATTTTGAACTGGAACGAAGTTTCTCACCGGAAGGATCCTTGCTGTGATAGCGATGTCTGCGGCCCTTGGTGCGGTCCCCAGCAGAAACGTGAATCGGGAACGTGTTAATCCTATGGTGCGACTCCTGAATTTTGTCTGCCTTGTCGACGATCGGTTCATCGACATTCATGTGTTCACTTCTATCAGAGGCGCTCTCCTTGTCACTACTTTCCACACTGCTGACCCCCGTCTCCGTGCTCTCGAGACGAAACTCGTCACTTGCCTCCACGTCGTTCATATCGGCCTTGCTCTCCACACTCAGGACACTGACTCCCGACGCCTTCTTCAATCTTCTTTCCTCCCTATCTTTTCGCAACTCCCTCCTTATGCCATCCAATACCGCATCGACGGCAATGAATCCTCCCGTCCTCCCTACTCCGGCCGAACAATGCAACAACACAGGAGCGGTCTTGCTAAGGGCAAATGCCGCAATACCAGTTCTTGAATCCAATTCGGGGTGCCTCCATTCAATTCCACGTCTTCTCCTCCCTCCCCCTGGCACGAAACCAGCACTTGTTGGGGACAACAATGATGGGTCATATCCCTTTTGGTCAGGTCCGACCTCCGGTGATTGGCTGCCCGATAAACTGCCGCTGGCGCTTCCGGGACTCAAGCTTCCACTCGGACTAGGACTGGGTGTACTCTCTGCGACAGCCTGCTCGACTTTTTTGATAAGATCCAGTACGCCTCGCGGGTCATCAGGAACGTTCATGTCCGACCAATCGAGGTACTGTAAATGCGTAATTCTCCGAGGTGGAACTCCGGGATAGGACGTGTTGCTGAGAGCGAAAACGCGTGTGATCAATGTAGGTTGATCTCGGGACACTGAACTGATCTTCCCATGGGGTTCACGGATGGCGAAGAATCCCTGCTTGGAGATGTCCGTCGTGTTGCCGCTAGCGGACATGGGTGGAGAAATGGAGAGCAGTTCGAGCCTCAGTGGGCCGTACTCGGCATCCGTCCAGTAAGACCCACATTTCACCATGGCATTTTCGACCTCGCGCGTGAGCATGACGATGACGTGGACGTTTTGTTCCCAAATGAGACTACGGAAGACAAGCAGTCAGTATAAGCCATCCCATTGGTTGGATGCAAAAACGCACGTCCAAAAATCGACATATGTCGAAGGCAATGGACCTTGGGTCGCAATGTACCGCTTGCGGGTGCCCAAAGGTTGGACATAGGAAGCGTTAACGTAGTCGTCCACCGGCGACGCTTCTCTCCGTAGACCACGTTCTGTCCCTGTATTGATTTCCGCCTCCCTCGCAGTTCCTGCTTTACTGGGAAAGCCACTAAAAGGAACAGCAGATGAAGATAGTGATTCCGATGTCCATGTCTGTTCTCCAATACTTGGCAACAAACCTCCAGGGCGGCTGGGTAAGCGCAGTGGAAACGATGGAAATGGTCCAAGAGAAGGCAAGTTTGACACCGGCAGAGAAAACTGTGTCCCTCCCACTCTTGCTCCTGGACTCACACCGACGCCGGAAGGGGGGGAGATTAATTGAGACGGCCAGGCACGCATCGGGGTGGGTGCTGGGGATATATCCATAGGCGTATAAAAGGGGGGTGTTGGGAGTGGGAGTGCCGTAGCTGGTGTGGATGGTCCTGAGATCCGGGAATCTTGATCCGTGACATCGTACTCAATCTTCAGTTGAGGAACAGTAGGACCCGGGCTCAAAGTCGGATGGGCCAGTCCAGCCTCGCACCCTACTGCAGTCCCGCCGGTCATCGACGACCGCTCATCGGAACAAAAGCAATATCTCGAAGAAGCACGGACAACCTCTGGCACTTCCTGACCCTCACCAAACGCGGGGCTCGACCGGCTTCGACGGTGCTTGTCTTGTTCTAGCCCTTGCTCCTCCCATTCTTTGCCTTTCTCCCCTGCTCGATTTCTGGTATTCCGACCACGTTCTGAAGCCTTGCCTTTATCTCGCCTGGCTGGATATGAGCCCCGATGACGACCATCGTGGAGGCGAACGCGTGCATGCTCGAACGGCCAGATGTGGGTATACCTGCGAGTGGAGAAAGATAGGTGAGCAAGACATTCGAGGGATGCTCAAACAAAAGAAAAGGCAGGACCGGTACACCAAGCTAGGGGGTTCACAAATAACTTTTACCATGGCAGAATGATCGGCGATCGTGACGATGGTCGCAGACGCGGCCACATACGGGGCCAATGATTGTACATGACAAGCAGACGAGCAAATGAAGTCACAGACGGCAAGTTCAGACCGAAAGGGATGAACAAACCCAAACCACAATCCAGAAACGTCCAAGCCACAACCCACCTATTCTTTGTGCCCTTTTCCACGCCGGCAGTGATCGAAAATGGAAAGGGGGCCAGGTGAGGTGTGCCAGGAACGGACTTTGCGCCAGTTCGCACGCTCACGCCGCCTTGCGTAAGATCAGCGCCGACGCCTGCGCCAGCCTTGTCAAGCGTCCTATGTGGTTTGGGGGTATAAGGAAGGCCGGCGAGTTCGCTTTCTCTGGTATGATGTTCCATAATTGAACGTAATCGGTGCTGTTCGGCGAGTTCGATGCGATAGAACTGCATTGCGAGAGCTTCAGTACCCTCCTCCACAGTTGGATCGTTCTCGTCGGGATCGGATGTATGAGGATCGTCGCTCGACTCGGAACCGGATTCAAGACTGTCGAGTCCTGGATGACGAGAAACGGACGTATGCCTGAGGGCGGAGCGATGCGCGATGTCCTGCAGCCATGGAAAGGGGAGATCGTGAATTCGTCTCCTGACACGTCTCGGGAGGCGCAATGGAATACGCTCTGTGATGCCGTGAGAAAGTTCAACGTTTTGGCGAATGGCGTCAAAGAAGGGGTTAGCGGCACGAGAAGCTGATGGGGCGGGGGTATTTGGAAGGGGGTAGGAGGGGGGGACGTGCCCGAGTTGGAGGGAAGGGGCAACTGTGGTGGAAAAGAGGGAAAAGGCGGCTTTGGGGAGATGGGACGCCCTAAGGGTGCCGGAGGCTGATGCGGGATCGGGGTCGTCGTCTTCCGCAGGGGGGAGGTCTGTAGTAGCAAGGTCGCGGGCCTCCCTCCAGACAGCCTGAAAACCGCCACGGACCCAACCTAGCTCACCTGTGAAGCCCTCTGCGTGAAATTTGCGCAAGAGACCGGCGATGATGCTGTTATCGGGGGCGAGGGCGGAGTCGGAATCGTAGACCAAGATGTGGGAGGCAGAGGACCAGCTTGAAAACCGGACGCGGGAGGATGGGGAGGGGAGCATCTGGGAGAGCTTCGAAAGGGAAAAAAGGGGGCGCTTGAGGAGGGTTGTTGGGACGGAGAGGGAGATGGCATTGTGGATGCGGGCAGCAGCGTGGGCAGCGTGGGGACGGATGTCGAGGACGAGGGAGCGGGGGTCGTCAAGGTAGGACGAGAGGGAGGAGGGTGGCACGGAGGAGAAGGGCTGGTGTGGGCCAGCGAGAGGGGGGGGGCGGTGGGGGGACGGGTGGGCGGGGGGCGGGGGGGGGGGAGGGGGCG
>JBBPNQ010000006.1:0-86448 GCA_038090975.1 Boletellus pseudochrysenteroides
CTGCGACCGCAATCCCAGCAGCGCCATCAGCACCACCAGCCCAAACGCCAACGCCAACGCAACCCGCGCCTGCGCAAGCCACTGCTGCCACAGCAGCGGCCGCAGCCCAGGCTTACGCCGGCTATTCGTACAACTATGCGACGCCCTATCGAACAGGTTACCAATACAAACCTGGTCAACCGGCGCCATACTATCCCAACGCCTACGGCCAGACAGCCGCCCAAGCACAAGCCACATCACAGTACTACCAAGGTCAGCCGTACAGCGCGGCTGGACAGCAGCAGTACGCGTATTCGTCCTGGTACCAATATAATCCCCAAACGCAATCCAGCACGTCTGCAGGCGGATCCCGCAAGGGGACGCCACAGCCAAGTGCAGCCGCTGCCACCCCTGCGGCGACGACACCGAGTACGATGCCAACATCGTATGCGGGCTTCTTCAGTGCGACTACGCAGGCGCCTGGTCAACGCGCAGTGGCAAATACGGTTACAACAGCGACGCCGGGCGGGAAACCGTACCAGCCGACCGCGGGCGGAACGTGGGCGGCACCCACTGGCACTAGCACGACGGGTTATGTGGCCTCCACCCTACCTCCACATATGAGGGCTGTGGTCGCGGGACAGCCGGGTGCTACAGGTGCCTACAACGCCGGCCTTTACCAACCCAATTATTATGGAACGTACCAGCCGACGCCCTCCCCCGCGCAATCATAACCGTATTGGCATTTATAAACGTTGGTGTCATTTCTCTGTCTAGAGTAATAATAATCTACGTACTTGTGCAGCGGTCGTTGCTGTCACCATGAATAATGAGAACGAGCATTGGTGCGCTGGTAAAGAAAGTATACTATGGTGAGAACGCGATTGTGGTGGCATGTCTGGCACGATATCAAAATCCCTCCGTGATGCAACAGGACAGGAGGGCTCGGTTCGCATCCGCCAAATCCTATTCTTGCGTGACAAACCACCTCTTCGTTGCCTCGAGCAAGAGTCGCTCTTCTGAAGAGGAAAGTGCCCGCCTCATCCTTGACCGCAGTAGCGACCCAAAGAAAAACAGCAAAGATAGACGGACAGCACGCGAGTGGAGAAAAGAAAAGAAAAAAGGCAAACAAATAATCGCATTTCTTCCATGGCTAAAGGTTTTCGCACGGTACGAGGGGAGGGAGCTAATTACGAATAACTAAACAAGAACCGTGTGGTACGCCGGAGATTATGCAACGCAAAAAGAAAAAGAGTGGAGATCGACCCAGATCATATAACTAACGTCTAGCGGCAAGGTAACGAGGATATACTGCGAACACAAAGTGTGGTCAAGAGATGGGTCACCGCCCAGCAAGGCTGGCGTATTTTGACACACAAATCACCCGTGGTCGTTGAGGTGGTTTGGTAGCCGGGTATATCAGCATGTCCTCTACCGGCGTCGGAAGCGGGTGTGGATGGCGGGCTAGAGGCCGAGGAGGCGAACCCTGGAAAAGCGACGGACAACTGTCGGTCGATTCTGGAGAGAGTGCGTCTGCTTCACTATCACTTCCGGACGTCCGCCAGAGGATGTCCTCGATGGTGACCGTATGGGACCGTGTCGCCGGTTGCTCCATGTTGGGAGTACCATAGGCAAAGCGCATTCGCAGGCGACGTGTGTGTGGCGACACGTTGTCGTCCTCATCAGAATCTATCTCATCGCCATCAGCATTGAGTCGGGCTGTATCGTGTCAGACATGAAACGGTATGGCATGCGCGAAAAAAGCTTACTCCAACCTCTTCGCCGTCTACCCTGTCCCGCCGGAGAGGGGTTGGAACGGACAGACGCATCATCCCTCCGACTGGCGTCAACGCCCGGTCGGGTATGTTCGGCCTGACGGGTGGATAGGAACTGGTCGTCCCGATCCCGCGCGAGCAGGTTGACCAGCGTGCCCCGCACCTCGGGTGTATTTGCGAGATTCCGAGGGGTATCCTGAGACATATCCCCAACCTGGACATGGTCCCGGTACGTCGCAATATGCTCCCTAAAGGCCGCGGAGAGGCTGCGGCGGGCAGGAGTCGAGAGTTCGTCAATAGGTGTGCCATCTGATGATGTACGCGATATCGGCTGTGGGAGGACAATGCGTGCGGTGTTATCCACGAGAGTGACGTCGCGAGCTGGTCTGAGAGGGCGCCCGCCCGCTGGGGGGTTAGGCACCGACCTCGTGTTGCCGCTAGCAGTAGCCGACCCAACATGTGATGGAGCAGAAGACCTGTTATCTTGTGCAGTAGTGGCAGCGGTATCGCCGTGCACGCTCGAGGAAGCTAGTTCGACCCTTCTAGACCTCTGGGCAACCAAACGATCCGTCATGTTCTCTAGTTCCCGTGCGATCTGGGCCGTCTGGGCTTGCAGCCGCTGCTCAATCTGCGAGAGCGACAGCCGTGACGAGAGATTTCCGGAACTGTCGGATGCGTTCACGCGTGCAGCTACACGTCTTCCGATCATAGTACTCGAGTCATCTCGATTGGCACTCTGGAGGTCTTGCCTCTGGGCAGCGCGTGGTAGGACGAGATCTGGCATAGGCGGCGTGCGGGGTCGGGGTGGTGGTGGGACCGGATGAAAATCACTTCTGTCTAGCCTCGGACGATCGCTCTGAGAGAATCTATCCCATACGGACTCTCTCCTTGCGCTGCTTCTACTGTTGGATTCAAATTCTTCGAGCCTCTGTCGGGTAGAGGGAGATACAAGTGAGCGTAACCTCGCAGCCCTCAGGTTGAGCTCATCCACCACTTGTTCGCTTGAAAGCACGAGCGCAGAATGTGGCGGGCGAATGCTGGCGTCGTGGGTGAGGGAGGGTTGGGCGGTGCCGGTATCTGTCCTGCTCGTCGAAGTCCCAGTCCCTGCAGCCTCTGGCGGGATGCGATTCAACATGTCGTTGATGCTGTTCCTAAGAGAGGTGATTCGCTCGTACGCAGTGTCGAGCGCGGCAGAGGCCTGTCTGAGGTTGTTCCGGCTTTGAGAGTCCAGATGTGGACTTGACGTCCAAGTGTCCGGACTGGAAGGGAATGCAAACTGTGATGCGGTAACGCCGACGTCGCCGGTTGCTCCCTGGTGAGATGCCGTCAAGGTGGGCTCTGAAGACATTTGTCCTGTGGGCCCAGCATCCGAATTAAAGTCCATGCCAAGCTGTGCAGGACTGTGTGAAGCAATGACAGGGTAAAGAAAAACACCACAACTGACCTTCAAGGTAGTAGTAGAAATAGTTCAGGATCAAGTGTCCCCACCAGCTCAAGTCCGACTAATTCCCATCAACGTTCGTGGCGATGATACATATGCATTAGGGATCTCTACGATAATACACAATACTAGGGCGATCATTGCCAAATAATCTCAGGATAGACGAAGTATGCGAAATTAATGGTGCTATGTATCTTGCCCGGAAGTCACCGTGAAGAGTGTGCTTCACCGGGCTTGTCAGCAGCCCGCCCCTTGAGCCGCCCCTTGAAAGACTCCATCTCTAGCGGTGCTTGTGACCTGCTCTGCTGCCGCATCATCCTGGATAACAGAGGATCGTCACCGGTGTAACAAAATGCAAGCATGATGCATATTATGATGAGTGCGGCCGTTAGGCAGCACAGTGCGGTCCAACCATGTTCTGTACGACCGTAAATCTGCAAGAAAACGCCTAATCAGATTCTTGTCGGTAAAGCTGGGAGCGAGTACAAACTTGTCCACCAAGGATAGGACCTACTGTTCATGGTCAGTACTACATCAATATGCATGGATATATTTCTCACCAGCAGTTCCAACACCGAAGGCCAGATTGAAAGCCCCATATACATGGGCATCTGAAGTATGGTACAATCAGTCAATGAATACAGAGAAATCGAGGAGACTTGCATCCAACGCCCTGCATACCCCGAGCAACGGTTGCCAATTCTGCAGTCACCGGAGGAATTACCCCCGAAACAAAGAAACCTAAAGGCCATATGCGTAAGGACGAGCACCCGGGCTAAGACATGATGCTCACTTTGCAAAGCGAGGGCGACAACAAACAGAGCAACTGACTTCCTCAGGGCCAAGACGAACCACCAAGGGAGAGCGAGGAGCAGGCATATGGACGTGATAAAGTCCGAGCCCACTCGATCGGCGAGAAATCCAGCCACAGGCGACGCTAACTTTAAAGTCAGTTCTGCTCCTCAAGGATAGCCTACCAAATGACACTTACATATCAAGGCAGGCACAAGAGCTGCCATGTACACCAAACCTACTTGATCTGAATTGTATCCCCATACAAATTGCAAGTGGAGAGGAAGAGAGGGTTCCTGCATACTGTTAACAGTACTGGAGAGAACGTAATCCAACAACACGACCACCGGCTTGGCATAAAACATACCCGTAAATCAAAGACATGATTAACGCGACCACAGCACGGGGAGATCGCCCTAGAAGGCAAATTACTGATAACGTTGGAAGTGGTTTTCGAATGAGCGAAACCTCTGACGTGGTCGGATTGTTGGAAGACGGGGCGTGAACATCTAGTGTGCGTTGGTTCTGTTTGGGATCGACCAAAGTTGGAGTTCGTTCTAGTGTGAGCTGTATTGGATCGGGACTCGATGTGGAGGGCCCCATGGCATCTGACGGGCGATGAGGCGAAGAGGATGTTTCCAAGTTTGCGCCGACGTGTTGACATGTTGCCGGATCGTAGCCCCATCGAAGGGCAACATCTCTCTCGATGATGAGGAAACGAAGGAAGAGATCAAGGACGGTGCATATTTCGCCAAAAATAAAAGGGGCACGAAAGCCGAACCGGGCATACAAACTGCCTCCTGCGGGGGTACCAACCATAAGGCTTGGCGCTGTCAGTCGGGGTAATGATGAGAATTGCTGGGACATACCCAACGGAGAGACCTGTCATTGCAATGCCAAGTTGCCCTGTATTAGGAACGTTGGTGAGGACTGAGTAGGAAAAGGACAGTAAAAGAGACGACTGACTGCCAACGTTTCGCTCTGGGGTGGTATCACAACTGGGAAGAAAATGAGAAGAACGATGTGGAGGGGGGGGAAAGAGTTACAGGAGGGCCAAACCAACAATCCAGACCATGGAAGAACTAACGCCCTGGAGGGCCCGTGCGATCGCCATGAGGGTGTAGTTGGGTGCTTCCATGAGGAGTACCTGAGCGCCGAGGAGAGCAAAGAGACCTATGATGAGGGGGGTACGCCTGGAGGAACTCTTTTCTGCAAAAATTGTAACAGGTATTGTGGCTGACAGATGGTGAGGGGAGAGGGGGGAGAGGAGGGGATGCGGGACGTACAGAGGACCAGCCCGAGGGACTGCGGGGAGGAATGTGAGGAAAACTGGGAAGACGGGCGGGAGACGTACGTATGAACAGAGAAGCCAACCAGTACGGGCGGAGACGGAGTGGTACTTGAGATGCTCCAGTTGGAAGGGCACGACGGGTATGATTATGGAGTAGACGAGCAGATCGGTGGTGATGCCTAGAAGGAGTAAGGCGGAAGAGGTGGGCAGCGAGAGATTACGAACCAAAACCGACGGCTGAGCTGGAGATGAGCAGGGCGGACATGGCGCGGGGTCGGCACGCACCCGTCGTGATGAACCACACAGACGAGCGCCATTTGAGCCCCCAGGGCTCCCGCGGGTGGGCACAGAACAAATCCATGGACGGAGGGGGGCGGAACGGAGGGGGCTTTATAGTGGTGCAGCTGTCGTGCGCTGGCACATGAAACAAATGCCTCTGGGCCACCCGGGCACCAGGATGATGAGTGGATCGGAACGGAGGGGGTATGTCAATTACGTCATCGCGATCCAACACGGTATGCCAGAGCTCCCAGGTGCGCGCCGTCCACACCCCATTTCTGTCCACCCACACCGTCCCCAGAGGTAGAGCGAGCCGCTGCCCTCGTCAGATCCATCGCAAAGGGAAAGCTAATCCACCATGTCGATGCCTTCGAAGACGCGCTAGTGTATGCTGGGATAACCAGCCACGAGTTTGTGAGACCTCTCCCTCGTCTCGGACGCCGCATTTATTTTTGGCCAACACGCAGGCCAAGGAAATTGCAGGTCGTACCATATGTGACGCCGCTCGATACGGTAAGACTCTCCCTATGCACTCTCCCGTGCAAGCACGAGGCATCCCGATAGGCAAATGTTTCTATATCCAACTCCACGGAAAGGGTAGGATGCCCGTATTGCACTTTGGCATGACAGGCATGCTCAGGGTCTGTCTCTTGTCCGTGCGGTTCTGTTCATGTTCCAATTTCGGTTCTGCTAGGTCAGAGGTCACCCAACCCCACAGTACAAATCCAAGTCTAGCGACTCTTCCGACGAATGGCCTCCACGATACGTAAAGGTAGATCTCTGTTGCCGTTCGTCGCTAATTTCAACCCATGTATTCTACAGTTTATCTTGTTCATCCAAGAGAACGACAAGGCCTTCACAGAGCTCGCCTTCTGCGATACTCGCCGTCTCGGTCGCATTCGCATGGCTTTCTCCCCGTTGAGCGAACCTCCAATCTCGGACCTTGGCTTCGATCCAATTTTATCCATGCCTTCCCTCCGAGATTTTCGTGATGCCGTCTCGAAGAAAACTTGTCCAATTAAAGCCCTCCTTCTAGATCAATCGTTCAGCGCTGGTATCGGAAACTATCTCGCAGGTTCCCACAGTTCCTTCGATATCTTACTGATTCATACTCAACTCTCTCTGACTCGCTCTTATGGTCAGATGAAATCTTGTATCAGGCTCAAGTGCACCCCGAGCAACGATGCAACACCCTGGACGAGAGCCAAACTCTCGCCCTGCATCACCAGATTGCCGACGTTTGTCGTATAACTGTCGAGGCGAACGCAGATGATGCCAAATACCCTAGTCATTGGCTCTTCCACCATCGATGGGTACGGTCTTCCTTACTACCCCACCGCCGCACTTTTCACGCCTTCAGGGCAGGGAAAAGGCAAGAAAGCAAAGCAAACGATGAGACTGGTTGCCTCGCCTCCTGCCCTCCCACCACCAACTAATCCCGTGTTTTTCACAGCCCTCTGGTGACCCCGCCACCGTTAGATGGATCACTGTCGGTGGGCGCACCTCTGCCTATGTTGCCGAAGTTCAGAAACCTCTTCTGAAACACAAAAACCGTCACGAACCCCTCGAAGTATTGTCTCTAGCTATTATTATCGATGAATTCGATTAACTTGTTTCTTAGGTTACAGGGACGACAAATCCGAACAGCGGTCAAGATCCTGGACCGCGACGCTCCAAAAGACGTCGCAGGGTTAGCGAGGATCTCGATAGCTGAGAGCGTCAAGATCAGTCCCAGACATAGCAGTAGTGAATGTGCCACACATATGATTTCTATGATAAGCTGACTGCAGAGATCGTTGGCATCATGCAGGGAATTGATGCCAGCATTTAAACTGTCGAGTAATGTGTCAACCCATCGCTGAATCATGCGTGTCCCTCCGTCTTCGATGGCCATGGTCCTAGGGCGATCGCGAGCACGGATGCTTGGCGTGCCCGACTTGGACTTCCGGCGTTCCATATCGACATATTTTTAGATGCAGAGGTAACACCATCCAACTCAAGGCGGTATATTGTCTCTATGTAGCAAATCGAAAATGAAGCGAGTCGTTACTCGAGGTTCTGCCTGCTGATTGGTTAATGGTGAACAACAGCATACAGACAATGTACAACCCTTTTCGGGTCACTAGGCAATGATTTATCTCAAGAATGCCTGAATCTTCCACTTGACATTTATCAGCGGGGAGTAACCGAACTACAGTCACATGTACGCTCTAGGTACTAGGCAGTCCTCGCAGCAATAAAATCACTCGTTTTCGCTCCGACAAACGAGGTCTCATTCAAAGTTCAAACAGTCGCCATATGTGATGGTGGGCAACGAACGATTCGCGACCCAACAACCTCTACCAAGTACATAGTTAACAGCCAAAGTATGAAACGGGAGTGCATACAGCGACAACGCAGAACCGATTACGATGTCACTGAAAGCCGGAGATAAGGATAACGAATTGAGCATGCAGTATAGCGACTTACTATAGCTAGCAGGATCGATGTGGTCTGGTAGCTCAGGTACTGCCACTTCGAACCGAGATTGGATGGCAGCCATCACCTGTTGGTCACTCTCGCTCGACACGAAGGTGATAGCAAGACCCTTGGTACCAAATCGCCCAGCACGACCAACACGGTGAAGGTAGCTGTCTGCATCAGGAGGGCAATCATAGTTGACAACGATGTTAACTCGTTCAACATCAATGCCACGACCGAAGATATCAGTGGCAACTAGTATCCGCTTTTCAAAAGCCTTGAAGGCTGTGTACCGTTTGATGCTTTTCACCACGTCAGCAGTGTGGTCAAAAGAGACCCCATAAACTTACCGTTCTTCTTGTGCGAGACCAGAGTGGATGCTAATGCTGGGGAAATTGCACGATACCAGCAGTTTATCCAATTCAATAGCTCGCGCAACAGACTTCACAAAGATAACGACCTGACAATGGATGAAAATACAGTACATGACACTCCAAAAAAATGCTTACTTGGTTGAACTCCAATGTATCAAGCAGGTCGTTTAGCTTTCTGTTCTTGGCATTCTCCTCGAGCTTGACGTAGTGTTGTTGCAATCCATGCAACGTCAGCTTTGTCTCGTCGTCGACGAAAATCTCGAGAGGCTACGTTCCAAGGTGAGAGTATGTTCTTTCGTTGAGTACAGACTCACATTCGCCATGAATTTTTTGCAGGTAATACGGATTTCCTTTGACAACGTGGCGCTGAACATCATGACTTGCTTGTGGTGGGGGGTCGCGCGGAAGATTTCTTGCACGTCCCTACGCATGTCTACGCAGCAAAGAAAGGGCGGGGGATAGCGGTTAGATCGCGGTTGAATTTCGGGTCGAGCGAGAAAAGAAGAAACTCAAGAACACAGAAGGAAGCACAAGCGCCGAGCATGAACTGCGAAAAGCCCATGTGAAACTTTGCCCGCGGAGGGAGAAGGAAATCGGAAGTGGACCCGTGATATTCTTCATCATACAACGCTCTCAGCAACTCAGCAACCCGGCGATGAACCCATAACCATGCTTCAACACCAATTCCAAGTGGCGCCCACGGCGCTTGCCCACATTGGCAGTGTGACGTTGAGTATGGCGACAAGAACTTCGTTAACCGGTGGCGGAGACCGGTGTGATGGGCGCAATTGTTTAATGGCGCAATATTCCCAAGACTGGTAGCCGAAACTGAAGGGGCGGAGACTAACCAAGCTGTTCTAGCATTTTGTCGCACTCGTCTAAAGTGAAATGTTTGACGTTCTTGGCATCCAAAATCTTGTCGCGAGTGAGGGCATTCAGGCGGCCAGGAGTCGCCACAACGATGTGCGGGCACCGGTTCTTGTCACGAAGGATTTCCGCGTCCTTTTGCACGGGAGTACCGCCATAGAAGGTGTGGACCCGTACATCGGGCATGTACTTTGCAAACCGCGTGTACTCGTTCTTGATTTGAAAGGCAAGTTCACGGGTATGGCACAAGACAATCACGGAAACTTCGCCATTCACAGGCTCCAGTTGCTGCAACGTTGCAAGGACGAAGACTGCGGTCTTGCCGTGCCCCGACTTTGCTTGACAAAGGACATCCATTCCCAGAACGGCTTGGGGAATACATTCCTGTTGAACTACGAACGGTGACCATCAATAAAAGAACAATGCTGTTCAAACTGTGATAGATATACCTTCTGAAGGATGTTCGAACCCAAGGTCACTGATTGCTCGCAGAAGTTCTGGTTTTAACAGGAAATCCCTGAGAAAAGTTCAGGCGGGAAGACACCATGAAAAAGGAACAAAAACAGACCTAAAGCCGGTGGAATGTATGCCTGAGAAATTTTTCTTCTCTTTTTCGACTTCGCCATCTGCTGCTGCCGAAACAGTGACACCGTTCGTGGGTGCAGTAGCGCCATTGGGGACGACGTCGTCTTCGTCCTCGTAGTTGACCAGTTCCTCGTTGTCATGCGACATTGTTGAATAAGATTACTGAGTATTAGTCCGTTCGTAGATTTAAGAGCGAAGGGAAGGATGGTCAGGGAGAGAGTTGAAGTCAGAAAGAAACAAATTTGTGGCGGCAAAGAGGATGGTTGGATGCTGACTAATGTGGTGGTATGTTCGTATTACTTAATCTCACGTGCGCACGGACCTCCTCCTTCTCCCGAATATACCCAAGTTGCACGCGGGGAGACGCGTCGGTGAAATGCAGCCCGTTAGCCGCGTCTCGTTGTGAACCAGAGTGCGTGCAAGTCTCAGCTTTTGGCTGTTCATCAGTTACAGTCGCCCCATTACGTAGCCACGCCCTTTTTTTTTCAGTGCGCTGTCACCACCCCTTCATTGAGGCTTTTAGAATATATCCCAACGCAGACGCCGTTGGAAAGTTATAATTATCCTATAGCTTCGCGGCAATAAGGCGACCACAGACATCTCCATCCTGTAGCCTTTTGCGCTCCCAGAACATTGGTGACAATCCCGGACTGGTCACGCGCCAAGCTGTAGCTTCAATTGCTCCGGGCTGGTATAAAAGCTGCTGTGGGGAGATGCGCCAGAGGACGAGTCACAAGATGTCCACCTATCCATTCTGGTGTGTATTTCTGAACACCACTCGGGAGCCCTTACTAAACATCGTTTTACGCAGGCTTGGCGGTAAGCTAACTGTTCATTGTGCATGGCACCACACTAACAGCTCAATTACAGGTGTTGCTGCTTCCAGTAGGTGGTCCCCACCAGACTTTTATGCCTTGGCTTATGCGCCGTGTTCTAGTGGCAGCTTGCTTCACGCATCCCCTGGACTTGACGAAAGTGTAAGCAGCATTGGTTTCACTGACAGAGTATGGCCAACGTCAGCACAGCCGCATGCAAACCCTGGGCCCATCCGTGTCGCGCCCGTCCATGCTTGCAACGATCCGGATTTCATTGTCCGAGAACGGTTTGCGCAGTATTTACACCGGCCTTTCCGCATCACTGCTTCGACAGATGACATACTCGCTCGTCCGCCTCGGAAGCTATGAGGAAATGAAGCGACGCATGTCTGAAAATGGCAAGCCTTCCGCTGGGAAGCTCCTCCTGGCTGCCAGTGTTGCCGGCGGATTGGGCGGTGTTGCAGGGAATCCTGCGGACATCCTACTCGTGCGCATGACAAGTGACTCGGTGAGACCTCCAGAAAAGCGTTATGGATATCGTAATGCTTTGAGTGGCCTTGTAAACCTTATAACAAATGAGGGCATCAAGGGCCTCAGTAGAGGACTCGGAACCAACGCGGTGAGCATGTAGACTGTGGACGAATGACGCGAGGATTAAATACATACATTTCAAGACTCGTGCAGTCTTAATGAATGTAAGCCTCTTCGCCTTCTCTAAAGATAGTGTGTAACGCGTGTCTTTTGATAGACATCACAGGTGGGATCGTGAGTTGACCTAGTGGTGCTCCCCTGAATCACTTGAACACGCTTCCTGAGGTTGATTACAGTTATGACTTCTTCAAGACGACCTTACTTCGTCGTCGAATACCCTTCGTGGACTATCAGTTCCAGGATGGTTTCTTCTTGCATGTTGTCGCTAGTCTAGCCGCCGGGACCTGTAGCACGAGTTCGTTGTTCTTGGCTTGTGTGTTCCGCGCTCACTGTTTTTGCAGCCGTTTGCTCACCTGCCGATGTTATAAGAACAAGAATAATGAGTTCGGTGAGAAGTTTTGTCTCGCGCAGTTGGCTTCACACTAATATCGAGTCCGAAGTCGGGAAAGGCTAGCCCTGTGCAAGTTCTCGTGAAATCGCTGCGCGAAGAAGGTCCTGCGTTCATGTTCAAAGGTTGGACACCTTCCTTCATGCGGCTGGGACCGAACACCGTCCTCATGTTTGTTTTCTTCGAAGTAAGTCTTTCGGAGACGTCACCATAGTTAACTTTGACCGAAGTGCACAGCAACTTAAACAAAGCTGGTCCCATCTCGCGCACCCATAACGGGGACACTACCCATCACATTCTGCCAGCGCTGCTTGATCCTTTGGGGGCTACCCAATCTACCTCGTAGACAGTTATGTTTCACTTGTATACCTCTTCAAATATTTGCTCAGCTAAGATACATAGATATTCATGTCTCATCGCCATATCACACATCCTTTCGAATGGTGCAGGCCATCATAAAATGTCCATAGACAAAGGTTTTCTTGTCCTAGATGTTTGTTCACAGTTACTAGAGCATTCCTGCAATCCCCGAACCCCCAATTTATTTTCCACTCCCGCCAACCTTGAAGCTTGAGAGTCGGTTCAAACGTTTGAATCGCCCTTGCAACACCTGTTTTGGGAAGCCCATGGAGTGCTGGCATCATCTGTCGCGAGCCAGCTGTACAATTGCAGACATTAATGGACATCCAGGTTCAGAGAATTGCCGACTTGTGGGTACTTGAGTAACGGTTCTGCTGTACTTCAAAGACAACATGGGCGGCAGATCATACATGTTTTTTGCTTCAAGCGCGCCATAAGCTCACCGTGGTTACTGTACGTACGTTCAGTTCGCCATTCCCACTGCATGGTTAAGACGGATTTTTCTGCTGCCTAACACGGCTTTAGGCCAGCAGCTGACAGATTTATTGGATGGTTTGTCGATCAGGAATAAACTAGCGTACTCAAACAGAGTGCGAAGGTACAGGCGGAGCAGATATCTCGTCAGTTCCCACTCTGTCGCTGGGCCTCGTTGGGCTGAACAAGGAACACATTTCAGTCGTACGTAAATGAGATGGCCAGTCATTGACAGTTTATCTTGGCGAACTCGATCACGATGACTTGGGGATGCTACGGGCTCGGAACATGGCTGTTCAAACGTTCACGAGCGGCCAGGATTGAAGAGGGACCGACTCCTTTTAGCCTGGTCCAGCTCGCGACCACCCGTGAATGCCACCCGGCACCATGGCTTTCAAGTTCACAGTGTGAGATCTTGCTCTGAACCCTATCAACGACCGGAAACACATACTTCAGTGCAATAAGTGCATCATTCCCTCGTTTGTGAGGTTACGCTGTAGCAAGTACGTTTCCGTTGACCCGACTATCGGATGAGTCAGGAATATCTCTTGGCGCGGCAACCTGTCGGGACGGTCGTCCCGCGCTGATCGGTGTCGTTCCGTGGTATGTCATTTGGTTGCGACACTCTACTGGGTATTGTTCTTCGGCAAGTAACCCACTCGGGCCAGATCCTCCTGGGGCACTTGGACCGGTGTCACGGCGCAGAAAAGAGTGATGCGAACTCGTGGGGCCCGGCTTCTATCAACGAATCGCTGAGTCAGCGACGACCACTCGGCCAGTAAACTGATTATTAAAGTACTCGTACTTGCCAGTGCTCGGTGGCGACATGTACACAGAATTTGCCATCTGATAAGTGTCACTCGCATACCCAGCCTGTGGTCATTGAAATTTTGGAACGACGTGGCAATAGGTGCACTGGCCCAGCGCACTCGGGCCGCTGGTGTGGATCTGAGCAGTGTCGCCTACCATAAACGGACCAACGCTGATCAAACTTCCAACTTGGTCAGGTTGCACCGCCGCAATGTCCTGAGACTGCATCGATGACGGACAATGATCTACGAGTCGTAGCCAAGCAACCTGTGGATACGCCTGGGACAAAAACAGTATCCCTCCAGAACGTTCTCTGCGCAACAGCGTTAGGGCCCTCTACTCCTTTGCTACTCAGAGCTGTTGCCTTGAACCTGAGACCTGAGAATCCATATCAGCACAAGTGGACCACTCAAACCAGACTCCACGTGTTCCTTGGGATCATTGTCGTCGAGATCGTAAGCGCCGAGGTACCGTTCTCCACTCAATGTCACCCAGCTTCACTACCAAGTTGCCACGAGAGACAAGCAGGTTGCAAGGGCAATGAAAAACAGCGACTATGCTTTTTATTTTTGCAACCGAAAAAGTTATAGAACCGATAACGTTACTCTCATTTTTATTGTATTCAGGTCGCGGTGTGGGTCCCTGTAGGTCCATGGTTCGTGGTCATCCCTCTCCGTCCAGCACCTTGTTTTTGTCTGCCATGCGCATGGTGACGATGCGAAGAGGTTGAACAGTTTACCGAGTCCGCCTTCAGGCGCTTCGAAGGGCGGGTGGGGAGTTCATAAAGGGGACAAATGTTGCCATCAAAGCACCATTGCCCCCGCACCACGCGTCTTCCAGAGACTTTCGATGGATCGTGACGACCCCGTGAGTCGTTCTTCACATTACTGATATGGTCTCACATTCTTAGACTGTCCCGTTGTGTGTTTTCTAGAGAAATCCTGAATCAATGTCAATGGACGTGGATGATGGCACAGCATCTTGTCGCTACTCACCTCGTAGTGACTCTGCCGAAATGGACTCCCCCGGCCCCT
The DNA here is from genome assembly GCA_038090975.1 of Boletellus pseudochrysenteroides. Lineage (NCBI taxonomy): Eukaryota > Fungi > Basidiomycota > Agaricomycetes > Boletales > Boletaceae > Boletellus > Boletellus pseudochrysenteroides. The sequence goes on from JBBPNQ010000006.1 coordinate 14,376, forward strand.
CCGGTGGATGGATGCCGTCCAGTCTTCCTCTTCCTAGCCATCCACCTGGCTCGGACGGTTCTCCTCCACTCGTGATGCTGCTCTCTTCATCCTCTCCCGTGAATCTTCTTGAGGCTGGGGACATTTATCCAAGCCATGGGCTGGAATGGCAGCGCAGGGGTATCCTCCCTAGCCTGGTGCCATCCGTACGGGAGATCGCATCACGTAAACGTAAACACAGCGACGATGTACCCCACCCGCACATTACGGAAGAGGAGGATGCCTTCACAACCGGGGCGAATCCACAATCATCTAGGAGGACACGTCCGCGTCTGCGGGCACGACAAGACATGGAGTTCTCACCCCTCCTCATCATGCCTCTCGGACAGGAGCGAGATCCCACTGAGGAGGAGGAGACGATCCTGACGACCCATTACCCCCCAAACGAGACCGACCCACCCCACTCCATCCGACCGTACTTCCATCTCGGGAATCCTGGCTCATCAATACTGCCGAGCAGCTCCTCGCTCGAGGCTAACGATCTGGAGGACCGCAAGGAACGCGGGCGTTCCGGTTCCGCCAGCTCGTTTGCAGAAGTCGCACTGGCATCGGCAGCGCCCCCCAAACGCGGTCGTCTATCGACGCTGCAAGACTTGGCGCTTCCTCGTCCGTTTGAGGAAACTGGACAGCCGTCGTCGGGCAGCATCGTCGCCGTCCACGAGAGGGGTCTCGACGCGGGGCCTTTATTCCTCTCGACCAAAAGTGGTCGGGCGGGCAGTCCGTTGGCATCCTCGGGCTCCCCTCGGTCTGCGATGCTTTCATTGGAGCCGATCACGACCACGTTTTTCGACAGGCCAATTTGCGAGTCACCGGAGTCGATCGGCTCCGACGAAGATGGGCTCCGACGCTATGAGCTACCCACGATCCAGGTGACTCAAGTCGAACGTGGCTCCTCGGAATCAACCAGTGCGTCGCACGGCAGGCGGCAGTGATGTACGATCGGAACCCTTGGACTTATTTATTGGACTAGTGCTAGATCCCCATGGCCAGGCCTGCAACGGACGCTAATGACTATTTCATGATTGAACATTTGCTTATTCTGTATCATAATAGGACGATTACTCGCAACGACATAATACTGTGTATCATTGTGTATAACCCACCTGCCTCCTCGACTAGTCATGTAGCTACCTACACCATGGACTCATGAACTCACCGTAGATATGACACGAATCAATTCAATAATTCCGTAGGACGCACAGTGGATGATACGCTGGTAACTTATGACCAGCTTGCTCCCGTGGATTATTGCTGTGCAAGCCCCGAGATATGCCAGAGGTACAAACGAAAATGATTAAGACAAATAGAGAGGGGGCGGTCGCAGAACTATCGCTGCATTCCACACATCAGAACCCCATGTCATCTTCATCCCCGCCATCACCCCACCCACTCGCCACAATTTCTTCTTCCTGGCGACGCGTGGATGGATGCCCTTGTCGGGTCGGTGAAGAGGATTGTACATCTTCCGATCCGTTCTCTTTCGCGATGGGTTGAGAAGATAAAGTAGTGAGTGTTTGGGAACTGGGGAACGACTGTTGACCCAGATGCCAAGATATTTGCACCACACCTATGGATGGGATATCACTGCCCTTGGCGAGAGCCTAGGTGGCTCATCAGCATTCAAAAGCGAGACGGCTGAAATAGTGTACGAACTTGCTCGGCAGCTGCTCTTGTCCGGAAACCGACAAGCACCTCGTCTTCTCCAACAGGGTCCACTGAATCAAATTGACCTGAGTTCTAGAGAGGAGAAAGTACTTGAGTGTGTCGCCGCCAAAACCGTTGGGAAACCACTCCTACCTCGTACCATTCCCGCAACGCTTGTACAGCGTCCTCCCGCACACCTTTCACAAGTAATTTTTTGGGTCTGTTGTCAAGCTTCATGCTACCACGAGAGGCACCTCTCCCGGCACCCCGAAAGAATGTGCCACGCGCTCCGCGACCACGGCCCCTGTAAGGACGGTACGACCCTGCACCATATGTATGATCTCCACCTTCGGGAATGCCCAGGCTTGCGGCCTTGAAACACGCTTAGCACTTGTGTCACGTGCGTAAAAGCAAGTGCGCACCTCCTCTTTGAGTCTCGCAAGCTTGGCTTGCAGCTCTGCTGTAGACTCACCACCTGTGCCGGCGTGAAGATCCAGTTCCTTGTCCAGCCTTTCCTTTTCCTTATCGTGCTGCTCCGTGGAACTTCCAGCTCGTTGTGTTGCGGATGCGGAGTGTGATGGTGCTTCCCCAGGTATTGAAGCTGGGGATGAAGAAGGCTTCATCTCTTCGCCAAGCTTTCTCAAGCGTGCCATGATCTTTTTCTTTTCCTCTCCAGGAGCCGCCGCTAAAGATGCCATGAGGGATTTCTGTTCTGCTATCTGTTCCTCCAAAAGCTTTTGCTTTGCGGCGAGCTCGGCTGCAGTATTAGAGGCTACAGCCGGCTTACGAGCAGCTGCGGTGGTCGGAGTGCTTGTTGGAGGAGTGGCGGGTGTCACACTCCGTGCAGTGATATTTGCCACCAACGGAGCAGACGCGGCCAACATGCGCGTGCCCTTTTGGCCGCGTCCCTCCATCGGTCTATGCCAGAACACCTTGACAAATCGGTTACCAAAAACAGCATCCTCCGACTTCCATGCAGCATGTGCTTCGCTGTGGTCCGAAAAACTGACCAGCGCTTTTGCGGTGCGGGCATCAATCGCGACGTTTGTGACCGTTCCGAATCGCTTGAACCAATTGTTCACGGCGTCGAGGGAGAGTTTGTCTTCTGGTATCTTCTCGACGACGAGTGTTTTGTCGTTCCGGCGCTCAGGGCGGAATGATTGTGCATCGCCAGAGAACGTTCCCTTGCCCTCGCCCCTGAATCCACCCCGAACTGCTCCGGATCCGGTACGAATGTGCTGTGACGAAGCACCCGTGTCAACGTCCATGGGCTCTGGTTGTTGAGGTAGTGGTGTGCCCTGCGCCCAAGTTGTACCGTCCTGTGGCGGCGGCGGCGGCAGGTGTGAGCCTGCTGTGGTGGACTCCTCGGAAATTTGGGGCGTCAGATCCTGAATCACGGGGAGTTCTCCTGAAGCGCGGGCAGACTGTGAGCTGTCGTCTTGGGAACGGGGAAGAACAGGTGGACGAGGAGGGTTCGCCCGTCCGTTGGTGCCCATCATGTTCGCGCTGGGTCGCATATCCATACGTGCCTCGTGAGGATCGTAAGCAGCGCCAGGACCCACCATACCAAACGGCATCGCGCCATTGGGAAACATGGGGAGAAAGGGGATTGGACCGCCCGGGGAGCCGACTGCAAACAGTTGCGAGGGAACAAAGGCGTCATCACCATGGCTGTATTTGCAGAGTACGCCTCTGGCACAGTAGCCATTGTCTAAATATCGGTGGTTGGGTGAAACGGAAGGGGGCAAAAGAAAAATACACACTGTGGTAGTCCCGACAGATGCCTCTCCGCTGATCTGGGGGCTGGTACGTCTGAATCCGCTGACCATTCAACACGGCCGGGCCGATTCCGTTCGCTGAACCCTGTCGGTCGGACCTGTGTGCCCATTGACCGGTCGAACGGGTGTCGCGTCCACTCGAGTGGCGTGAAAACTGGCCGTCGAGAGATAACCGAGGACCCTTGGCGGGGTGGTGCGCATCACGGTCGTCGTCGACAAGCGTGCGTTTTTGGCCGCGTTCGGGGGAAGGCGCATTGTTGGGCAGCAACCCGTCGAGAGGAATTGGGATGCCAGCGTCTGTGGGATGGGGATTCGAGGAGGAGGGCTGTGATGGAGGTGGCGAGGTGGTGTACGGAAGGTACGACTTTGTTCTTAGGACGGTGAATAATGTATCTATAAATGAGGGGCCCTCTACGGCGGAGGTGAGCTGCGGAAGGTGTCTGGGGAGGGGGATACCTTTCTCGAGGAACTCTTCGAGCTGGGCCGAGAGTTCCTTGCGCATCTCTGGCTCTGGGAGGTTGTGCTTGAGGAGGGCGAGGACATATTCGGCGAGGGCGGCGGGCTCGGCGTCGCAGCTGGAGGGGGGTCAGCGGGAGAAGGGGGACAAGGGCGGGACGGACATGGGGCCGAGGGTGCGGACGAGCCAGGGCTTGAGATGCTGCGCGGTGGACGGGTCGAAGAGCATCGCTGGACTATGCGAGCGTCGATTTCAATGTCCGTCCCAAAAGAACTACAACACGTGACTAGGCTCAGACGACAAAGTTCCACTCGCTCGCCAGCGCGCCCGTCTGGATGCCCGCGAGCGCGTCCCAGAGCGGCCGCGACACCGGGCCCATCCCATCCTCGCCCGTCGGGATGTCGACGTCCCTGCCCAGGTACCCGATCCTCTCCACCGGCGCCACAACAGCCGCCGTGCCCGTCCCGAACAGCTCGACAAGCCGCCCCGCCCTGGACGCAGCGACGATCTCCCCCATGTTCACTCCGCGTTCGGACACCTTGAGGCGCGTGGGCAGACCCTGCAGCCGCTTGCTCCCAGAAGCGTGGTCCCGGGTGAGGGCGAGCACCGAATCACGGGTCACACCAGGAAGGATCATGCCGTCCAGAGGGGGCGTCACGAGCTCCGTCACTAGAGAATGTGTAGCACTCGTCGATGAAGGGGCGCATCCACTTACCACCGTCCTCCCCCTTGAAGACGACGAACAGATTCATGGTGCCAACCTCGGTCAACCAATGTTCGGGCCCATGAAGCCAAAGATTTTGGACATAGCCTGCTTTGGCCGCGACCTTCTGGGCCACGACACCACCAGCATAGTTGGCTGCCAACTTGTAAGCGCCCGTGCCTGTCCACCACACGTAGTCAGCCACAGTGTCGCTCGGGTCAGGAAGCACAGACCTCCGGGAGCAGCACGAATGTACTCGGCGTCTGTGGTGCCATACAAGGCCACCGGTTTGAACCCTTGGGGGTAATAAGGACCGGCAGGACTGCAGATCACGAAGAGGAGGGCTTCCGACGGTGGTTGAACTCCGAGAGTGCCGTTGGTGCCCACTTGGAGCAGGACCGGTCAGCGAATGTGAGACAGCACAGCCGGTAGATGACTGACTCAGGGTAGGGCGGATATACAGACTGTGACCTGGCTCCTTGGGTATCCAGTCACGCTCTAATGAAACGAGTTGCCTGATGCACTCGACGAGGGCATCGCCATTAAACGTCTAAACGAAACCCCGTCAGCCCAAGGGATCGGCCACCGGGGATCGACCGACCGGCAGTGCCAACCGCTGCGCACTGTTGTTCATCCGTTTCATGTTCATGTCCGGTCGGAACATGCTGACGGTGCCGTCTGCGTGCCTGTAAGCCTTCATGCCCTCGAAGAGCGACTGAGCATAGTGGAACACGGTTGCAGCGGGAGCGAGGTTGATGGTGGAATCTGGGACGTGTCAAGGAGGCAGATGGACGGCGATGCGTCGAGTAGCTCACAGGGCTCGATGGAGGGTGCGCCCCATCCAGACTTCTCGGCCCACGGGATCCTGAGCATGTGATCCGACTGCAGAAGACACAGAATGAGCCGCAAAAGGCAGTCCAAAGAATGAGGTGTCGCACAAAGGTCCGACCGAAGAGCAGCTGGGAGGAAGGAGGCAGCTGACGCGGGCTCTTCGTGCGCGTCACAGTGAGCTGCGCGGGCTGCGTGCAAGGCATGCGTGAGCTGAGCAAACGGCGGCCGTCAGAGAGAGGCATGCCTCGATGTCGCGCTGGGCCGCGGGCGCGGACGCAGAAAAGGGCTGGCATGCGCGAGCGCGAGCGCGGTCGAGTCTTGCTAACCGTGAACGAAACATGGCAGACGGGAGGAGGAGGAGGAGGAGGAGGAAATTTACGCAGTGTCGGTCTTATACGGCCTCTTGAGTTGCCGCGCTCGTCCGATGGCAGGCCCTTCGACACGCTCCACCGCGTCGACCGTCTCTTACAGCGCGCGGCAGCAGCAGCCCGCGAGCCTCGCGAGACGTCTTCTCTTCCCCCACCTTCCACCGGGCGCCGACTTACCCCCGCTCTTCCTCTCCCCCGCCTGCCCGCCAGAACTCAGCGACGAGGCATACGACCTGGTCGCGCTCGCTCTCCGAGCCTTTGTACACACCTGGTGGACCAAGCTCACCCGATACGACAAGGAGTTCCTTCTCCAGATCACAGGCATCGTCACACACGTCGTTCGTTCCCTCGAGCGGCGTCTTCGCCATGCAGACCTTGCACTGCTCGTCTTTGGTGACATTCCAGCCCTCGTTACGCAACACTACCGGGACTACCGTCAGGCTGTTTCCAAGGCCTCGACGTCATACGCCACCGGCGGTGCGCTGTCCCTGCCCCAGCGCTTCCATCAGCTACAACCCCACATGGCAATCTCCTCCAATGGGACCATAGACGAAGAGTACTTTCGACAGGCTTTCGACCACATCTTGAGAGAGTGCCTCCCCGCCGAGGATTACGCGCCAGAGGCCGAGAGGTTTGTCGTCAGGGAAATCCTCCTCAAGGTCGTGGTCAAGGATGTGATCCCTCTCGTCACCCAGCCCTGGTTCCTCCAGAAGATGGTGTTGGACATGCTTGGCCCTCCTCCGGATGCAGAGCAGGTGTGCCCCTGTATGCCCTCGCCCGACGCTGCAGCTCACCTCGCCTTAGCCAGCTGTCTCGTCGACGTCTGCGCGCGTCTCTAAATCCAGCTTTATTGTGCTCTTACTCTCAGCCATCCAGAAACTATCTGGAACGTGCATCATGCTCATCCACGCGTACAAGCAAGTCATTTATATCATCCCGATCGTGAACCAAACCAGCATTTCCGGATCTCGTCTGGGGCGTCGAGTGACTGCAGGGGATGACTCCTCCACGACACCCACTGCATCCCCCGCATCCTCGGCTGCGTCGTCCACCACGTCCGAGAGCAACGTTGCCGTCGTTTCCATTGACCTCGCGCGCGGACCGCTGGAAATGATGTCGGAAGTGCTGCACGTTCAGAACCGGCTTGCGGCGGCTGCCCTGGTTCAGTTTGTTTCGCTGCTCTGTTGCTCATTCCAGACGTTCGTGAACAAGTGCGTTCGCTCCGCCTGGCTTTTTTTGCGTGTCTGACATGTTGCCAGGCTGCTGTGCTACCTGCTGTACAGTTGTGTGCTGTCTGCGTCGGGCATGCTCTCTGTCGTCCGGCTCTCGAAGCGGACGCTGTTCCCGAACGGATACCCCGGCCCGCCACCGGCCGATCCGACCGCAGAGGAGCAGCTGGTCCTCCGCGCGCAGCTGGTGAAGAGGCTCGCAGAGTGGCTGCCGTCTGTGGTGCGCTCTGTTCTGCTTGGTGGGTCCGGGGTGGACACGGTTGCGTTGGCGGTGGATGCGCTGGGCGACGAGGCGTGCAACCGGCACCTGGCGGTGTTTCTGCTGGACGCGGTCCTGCTGAGCGTGTTCCCGGAGATGGGGTCCTAGTTTGGACGTGTTTGTAGGGTGACGTCTCGAGGTATAATAAATAAATAAATAAATAATTCAGGCGACATTGTCCCCCTGAACGACGATGCACGCGCCACCGAGCCCGCCCGTGCTGTACGCCTTCCCGTCCACGCAGGAGCTCTCGAGAGCGCTTGCCGTCTTCGTCCTCAAGGCCCAGAGGGACGCCATCGAGAAGAAGGGCAGGTTCTCCATCGCCCTCTCCGGCGGGTCCCTCCCAGGGACCCTTACCGCCCTTATCGACGATCCTGCCGCCAGGTGGGACAAATGGTACCGTGTCTCCCCCGTGCATCCCCCCCCCCTCTGATCCGTCCACAGGCAAGTTTTTTACGCCGACGAACGTGTCGTCCCGCTCGATCACCCCGATTCAAACCACCATCTCTGCCAGACCAAACTGTTTGATCATGTCCCTATCCCCCCTGGGAACATCCACACCATCGACCCCACGCAGCTCGACGATCTCGAAGAACTTGCAGATGCCTACGAAAAGGAGCTCATCCACGAGTTCGCCCAAAAGGACTCGGCTCGCTTCCCCATCTTTGACCTCATCCTCCTCGGTGTCGGCCCAGACGGCCACACCTGCTCGCTTTTCCCAGGCCACGAGCTGCTCACGGAAAGTGACACATGGGTGGCCTATCTCGACGACTCCCCAAAGCCACCCCCAAAGCGCATCACCCTTACCTTCCCCGTGCTGAATCACGCTTCCCGTGTCGCCTTTGTCGCTACCGGCGAGAGCAAGGTAGATTTACTCCCCCGTGTCCTAGACGAACCCGAGGAACACAAGCTTCCCGCGTCACGTGTCAAGCCTGCCCATCCCGGTCGGGTTTATTGGTTCGTCGATGACGCTGCTTCCGCCAAGGTAAAATTCCCAAGGGCGGCATTCAAGTTGTGAGAGGTCGAGGTATCGGGCACACCTACTCTTGTACTCGTACCATCATGATCTGCTTATTATGTCATATCGTCGCTGTACCTCCAGATGCAATTCTTCACCAGTAACATAAGATAGCTCAGCGATGGAACAGTAAATTAAACACTCAACAGGTTCACAAATGGGTAGCAGGCGGCGGCACTCGTCGCTAACATGTCAGAAATAACAAATATCCATTGTGCAGATCAACAATTGCACCCGTAGTTCTGTGTACTCTCCCGGTCGATTTGGATTGGGTCCGGATAATCCACATACCTATCCGACGCTCAGTCAGCCCGTCAACTTGACAACTGACAACGCACATTTGTTCCTCTGCCTCTTGTTGCAACGCATTCTTGGACACCGTTTGGAATGCCTGTTCCACGTTGATAGCCTCCTTGGCGGATGTCTCAAAATAAGGGATATTGCCCTTGGACTGACACCATGTCATGGCCCGCTTCTGCGTCACCTGCGATGTCGTGTAGATGTGCTCATATTCGACCAAGGACCGTCGTACCTGCCGTTTGCTTTCCTCCACGTCAATCTTGTTGCCGAGGACAACAAAGGGGAAGTTCTCCGGATCATGCGGACTTGCTTGGATAAGAAACTCGTCGCGCCAGCTGTCTAGCGTCTCAAAAGACTTTGCGCTGTTAACGTCATACACGAGCACGCAACAATCTGCCCCTCTGTAATAGGCCACGCCAAGGGATTGGAAGCGTTCTTGCCCAGCCGTGTCCCAGAGCTGTCCGCGTTAATGTCAGGAAAACCAAGACGAGTGGCAGAGAAGAAAAGACATGCCTGCATTGTGACCAGACGGTCGTCCACCATGACTTCCTTGGTGAGGCTAGACGACGTTCAGCAACCCGAGTTGCCACAAACACAAGCACACCCACAAGTCGGCACCGATGGTGGCCTTGTACTGGTTGCTAAACCGCTTGTTTACATACTGGTTCATGAGCGAGGTCTTGCCAACTCTGCATATACGCCGTCGAGTGCGATGAGCGAGACGACGCTAAGTCACGTACCCGCTGTCCCCAAGGATGATAACCTGCAGCGCGCGAGTCAGTTTCTGTACGGAGGGGGACGAGAGAGAACGGAGACCTTCAACAATACGCGGCCCATGGAGCGCTACTATTCGAGCAAGATGAGGTGCACACTTGTCGGTGGAGCCCCGGCAAGGAATGGACTTGGGGTTCATTGAAGCGCCGCTTGAATTCGGAGGTAGCAATGCGTCTTCACATGGGACGGCGATTCAGGACTATGAGGGGCATGGCGACGCGCATCGCACCCCAGATCAAGGACAAGATAGTGTTGTCCGACGCAGAGGACAAGCTCTGCATCTTGCTCGACGAGTTCACTAGACATCTCAAGGACGAACACGACGTCGCCACCGCGTGCAGGATCAACGGCGGTTGGGTCCGCGACAAGGTCAATCCGTGGCCTGTTTCGCGCGTGGCCTGTTTCTCATGTTGGACAGTTGCTCGATTATGAATGCAACGATGTGGACATTTGTCTCGCAGACATGATGGGCGTGTCCTTTGCCGAGCGTTTCGTCGCGTTTGTGTCAGAAAAGAAGCATGTGCCCGTGTACAAGGTCACCAAGATCGAGAGCAATCCCGACCAGTCCAAGCATTTGGAAACTGCGAGGACGACGCTGTTTGGCATCGACTTGGATTTCGTGAACTTGAGGAGTGAAGAATACTCTGAACACAGCCGGATCCCAACCGAAGTTGTACGTCGCCGGTCCATCAGCTTGCTGTTCTGCCGGTCGACCGTTACCCCTACAGAAATTCGGGACACCACTCGAGGATGCCCTGCGAAGGGACATAACGATCAATTCACTTTTCTACAATGTCCATACGCGGACGGTCGAGGACCTCACTGAGAAGGCAAGAGTTCATTGGAGGCTACTCTTCGTGCATTGGGCTGACGGTTTTAAGTCCCTTGCAGGGATTAGATGATCTGCGCAGCGGTATCATTCGGACACCTTTACCTCCGTTGCAAACATTTCGCGATGACCCTCTGCGAGTGATCCGATGCATCAGGTTCGCTAGTCGTCTTGGGTTTGCGATGACTCCCGAGCTTCAGGAAGCCGCTCGTGACCAGAGCATCCAGGTGACCAGTGATGTCGTTTTGCGTCGTGACCCTCACTGACCGTGTTCTTAAAGGAGGCACTCTCTTCAAAGATTAGCCGTGAGCGTATTGGCGAGGAACTCGATAAAATGATGAAAGGTTTGTGTACAGCACGTCTCACTCGAGTATCTAAACTCATACCTACAAGATGTCGAACCACTACGCGCCATACGGATTATACACGACCTATCATTATATCACACCGTCTTTCGTGTACCTGCTGCAATCACCGACAATGCTTCTGCCCCTGTTGCTCCGCCAGAGATTTCTCGCACTGCATGTACTATCCTTCACGATCTCCTCTTTCCCCCACCACCGTCTGAGCCAGCCAAGTTCACGACACGCCCTCATCCGACGCTTCTTGCTCACGCATTGGACAATCAAGGCACGAGGGCGCGATTATTCCTCAGTACTAGTCTTTTCTCCTTTGCTGGTATTACCTACAAAGACCACAAACAGAAGGTACACCCTCTCGTCGAGGCCGTGATCCGAGAAGGATTGAAACTCGGGAACAAGAATTATTACCTAGACGGCATACCGGCACTTTTCGATGCTGCTGCACTCCTCAAGGGTGTTTCTCTGGAGAGTATGCGGTCAACACCATCCTCGGAGCGCACCGCCATTGGTACGTCGCGAGTCGACATCGTGACCCGTGATGGATGGTTGACACTCCTTAGGACTATTACTCCGGCACGGAAAGGTGCACAAACCAGCATCAGGTTCACATTGGTCTTCATCTCTGTTTTTCTCCTTGGTGTGCGAGCTGGCCCCGCTTGGATATGGTACGGACAACACCTTGAAGGTGCCACATGTTGACGGAATCTGACCGCATGCCATAGGCGAGGTAGCTGAAGAATGCATACGACGTTACAATGCGTTCACCAGCCGCGTCGAAGAACTCGGTTTAGATGACCTGGTGGATGCGAAGCCTCTGCTCAATGTGAGAGAATACGCTTTCGTTGTTCGCGCTTACTCACGTATCCGGTAGGGAACCGAGGTCATCTCTGTGCTTGGTGGTAAACCGGGACCCTGGACAGCTGTTATGCTTAGCAAGGTCATCGAGTGGCAGCTAGAAAACCCAGAAGGTGACAGAGATGCCTGCGTAGCTTGGCTGAAGGAGGAACAGAGATCGGGTCGACTGAATATCGAGGACCTAGTTAAACCCACTTCAGGAGCAAAACGTATTCAGGGGGACAGTAAAGAAGCCTCCAAGAAAGTGAAACGGACCTCCTAGTATACATATTGCATCATCGTAGTCGTGTATCATGAACATGCTGTCTTTTTATTGTGGTTGGGATAGTAGATACACTAGGGACTTGGGATTGAATATGTCCGAGATAGTGAAACTGTTGTACACATCTCTGATGCGCTGAAAAAGCGTGGATCACGAACGAGTAATGTTAGTGTCGATGGTGGAAGAGAAGAGTCCGTGGCACGAGCACTATTGAATCGATCTACTAGTTTTAGTTTTCATTGGGGAAAACTGGGGTAAGGGGTGATATAGGCTGTCCAAACAGCTGGTCCAAGGTGCCGAGCAGCGCAGAGTGCTTTGCTGTTGGAGTGGATGGCTCAAATGGGTTGGTGAATACGGGAGAACCCAACGGAACCAGTGACAGGAAAGGTTCAATGTCAAAGTCGGTGAATGGAACAGGGGTAGGCAGAACCAGAACGTCAGTAGTGTAGGCACCGAGCATGCATGAGTCGACAAATGAGGTAGCTTCGGGCTTAACACCGGACAAGACGCTGCGTGCGCCGGGGTTCAAGTGAGAAGGAAAGAAAGTGGAGATGTCGTCGTCGCCATGCTTATTTACCGTCTATAAGGCGATGTGAGCACAGGCTGCGCAGGGACCTTGCATTACTCACCACACCATGGCAGCTATCGAGAGAGAGGTAGGGAATATCGTCGGTAGCGACAAACCCCTCTACGTCGTCAGGCGGATACACCAGCTCTGGGGTACGAGCCAACGGTTCTGGAGTGTGTGTAGCCTCGGACCTTTCTTCAGTGACCGGAAGAATAGGAAGGGGTACCGTATATTGGGACGGAGGGGTGGGGACCAAAGGTGCAGGGAGTGCCTTTGGCTTCTTAGGTCTCGGTTGTAGAGGAGATTCCCCGCGTGGCGCTGCAAGTCTCTTGAGGACATTCCGTGGAGCTGCACCGAGCGGGCCCAAGGATGTCACCTCGGCAGCAAGCACAGGAGTGGCCTCTTCCTCAGGCTTGACCTTCCTGTGCTCCTCACCAAGATACTTGGCCAGATCGCGGCTAGTGACACCTCCCAACAACAGGTCAGCAACCTTTTTGCACTTTTCGTTTTCGACGTCAGTGCCGCGCTGGGAACGACGCTGAGGGACCTTGGGCTTCTTTTGCGACCCGGGAGAGTACCTGTATTCGGGGTAAAGCTGAGCGTGGCGTGCTTTTGCTTCTTCAGCCATGCACCGGAAGGGGGCTCGCTCGGCCTCTGATAGCTCGTTCCAGTAACGGCCAGCGATGCGGGACACATTGCGGTTGTCTTTCTCGATGCTCTTCAGGTTATCCTTGTTCCAGAGCCAGGAACGGAAGACCATGAAAGCATTGGGAGGGCGGGGGATGTGGCCCTCCTTGCGGTTGCGGGTATGGGAGGAACCAGGGGTGAAGGGGAGATGGGTGACGACGGACGGAGGGGAATCGGACGAGGTCGTAGTGCACGCAGAGGGAGATGGCGGAGGGAGGCGGGCAGCAGAGGGGGTGATCTCGACATTGGGGCCACCGTGCAAGAGCTGAAGCGAGGCGGCTCCCTGCCAGTCGTAATTCGCGACTGTGTCCAAAAGAGGAAAGTGTTCAAGAATGGGTTCGCAGGGACCAACAAGACATCACCTACCCTCCACTGGTGACTTGTGTGATAGCCTGCGGGACCTGCGGGTCTGACGAGAAGGAGCCATTGTAGATGATGGGTAGACCTGGGGTTAGAAGGTGTATGAAGATGCAAGGAATCGAGACAAGTACCAGTTCGAGTATGTCCGCTGTACTGCAGAGCGAACCCCTTTTTGAGCTGAAGCCCCGAAATCGAGCTGCTCTGCCAGTGGGCTCCCAGCTCTTCACATCGTCACCTCGAGGCAGCCTCGAGGTTTCAACGAGGTCGGCGCGCCCATATCGGTCGCTGGATCTGCATCGAGGCGCGGTTATGTTGCGTACATACTTGCCAAAAAAGGAATGTCTTCACCTTGCCGCAATCCCACCCTTCACACAAGCCCATCCCTGACAGGAGACGGTCGCAGCCCCATCTCTGCGACGGTGACGCACAGGTGAGGTAATGGGAAAATCTGCTTGATTTCACCAACTGCTCGTAATCACTGGCGACCACCAACAAAGGATGGCATGACACTAGCCGATGCAACATGCTGATTACCCTGACCCGGCAGCCACCGACCCTCCGCTGTTTGACCCGCTTTGAGAGCGCGCGCCCTTTCGTGCCCGCATCTCTTTTGCCTTCCGTCTCTTCGAGCCAGCAATCATCTCTCTGCATACACGGTCAATCGCTATCGCCGATCGAGTTCGCAATGCTCACCTTTTCTTGATCGCGTCGTTTCGACCAATCTTGCGCGCGCCGTTGACAGTCTCTGCGCGCGTCATCTTACCCATCTGCTTTTTCTTCAGTTTGGATGGCTTGGGGAGTTTGAGGATCCAATCAGGTACAGTCGAGCCTGACTGAAGCAGGACATTGGCAATCCTCGGAATCAACCCTTAGGCTATGTCCTGCGTCGTGATACCCAGGTGACGTACGATTTTAAATATGGCGCATCTTCGTCCGTAAAATATGTTACTGCCTTGCCATTATGGCCAGCCCGTCCAGTACGCCCTAGGGAATATCAGCCAGTTCTCCGGTTGGGGACGCTAGCCACGTACCGATTCGATGTATGTAACTCTGGACACTCGTCGGGAAGTCGTAGTTGATTACCTCCCTTACACCTTTGAAATCCATTCCTCGCGCCATCACCTCCGTGCTCGCCATCACCCAGGTTTCGCCGCGGCGCATACGACTTACAGCATCATCCCGCTCCTTCTTAGTCATGCCAGCATGTAAGCAATCTACATTCTGTATCCCATTGAGGGTCAACTCTTCCGCCAATGACGTAGTCCGAGATTGAGTGGATGTAAAAATCAGCAGCGGCGGACTGTAAGGCTGAGCAAAATAAGTTAGGAGACTCGGCAGCTTTGAAGCATCATCGGCAACATAAGTGAGTGTCTGGCTAATCAGTGGCAAAGGTGTATCTCTAGCAAACACGTTAGGACCATCAAACTCAATGACATATTTGTACTAACTTGAGACCAACGACAATTCGTATCGGATTGCGTAGGATTCCCATGGCCAGTTGTTCGGCCCCAGCAGGAAGTGTCGCAGAGAACACCGCTTTCTGAATTTCTGGGTGAGTACAAGCATCAACCACTTCTTGAACTTGGGCCAAAAATTCATTGTCCAGGAGTCGGTCCGCTTCGTCCAATACGAGATGACGGACACTAAATTGCAATGAAACACCGGTTTGCAAGAAAATAGCGTCACGAACTTGTTCAAATCAAGATTGCCCTCCTGAATCGATGCAACTAGACGCAAAGGCGTGCTAATGATGATATCTTGATAATTTCTCAACATGTAATAACACGACAGCCAGTCAGAGTAACTCACCGACTTTATCTCTGACATTCTTGTCGCGGAGGGTACTTGCCGTAGCTTTACTGAACAACACTACACGCCACTTGCGACCCACTGCTAGTTTCAAGCATTCGTTGTGAATCTGATGTGCTAGTTCGCGGGTTGGGGCAAGTACGATGGCACGAACACCATTTCCTTGCGTGCCCTTCAGACTTGAGATTGGAACCGCCAGTGATGACATGATTGGAAGTAGATAGGAAAGCGTCTTTCCGGTGCCAGTGGGGGAGATGGCAGCGAGATCACGATGCTATCGAGGCTGTTCAAAAAAGTGAAGGGATGATTGCCTGTAGGCAGCAAACGTACTTCTAGCAAAATTGGTATCCCATGAGCTTGCACGCCAGTTGGGTGCTTGTATTGGTTGTCATGAAGGTTTGACAACAAGCGATGAGTTATTTTGTATCGGTCTAGCAAGTCATCGAAGACTTCAATTTGCGGTGGAACATCGGAGCCTTTGGCTGTCACGCGAACCCTTACTCGCGAAGTACCACCCTCGGATTCGTCGTCCATGTCGTCATCAGAAATCTCCCCCTCATAATTGACTTTCCGTCTCTTGTGCTGCGCATCGGGTCGGAGAGCTGCGCTTGAAGTGGTGGGGTCGGTGTTTCCTGCTTTCCGTTTTGCTCGTCCTCCTTGAGCATATTTGAAGAAATCTAACTCAGGTGGAAGCTTCGAGTCCTGGGTTATTGGCACATTCGCCGATTTTTCAGGTTTCGCGATAGAGTTCTGGTCGCAGCAAAGGAAAATATAAGAAAACCGCCAACGGTATACCGAGTATATCAATCACCTACCGCGAAGAGCTGTACGTCGGATTTGAAACGCTGTTTGTCAAAACGCGCTCCACCACGAGCCAGTAGCTGAAATGCATCCATGCGCGTTCTCCAGCAGCGCCAGCCTAGCAGCGAGATCTTGTTACAGGTTCGAGTTGTCAGTGTTAGCTCAGCAACTTCCGGCCCGGCTTCGCTCCGAATCCATGACGGGTATCATAGGACACCTTTTCTATGTCGTACCGGGGTCAATCCCAACTTTGGTCACAGTTCGAGTTCTTTTCTTGCACTCGATTACTCGAAATCACTCGCTACAGTAGTAGATCGCGCAAGTCGCAACTTCAGGTATACTCCAGACCGCAGCCTGTAATCTTAGCTTCCATCACTAGACACCCACTAGGCCTTTCGGTAACTATTTCGACGTTCTGCGAGCTTGGAACTCCAACCCCGATTTTAGGTCAAAGGTAGATTGAGATGGAATGTAATATCGGAATTTTAGGCCTTTGACTTTATCACAACCTGTCATTTCAACTTCCAGCAGACATGCTTTAGTACACATTATTCTGAGTCTTCTTTGGTTACCTAGCACATTAGTGATGTATAATATTCTATCAATCAAACGAGAGGTCTGCATCATCTTCTACCACAAAACTCCCATACACATACTCATCTGTCTCAGAATCCTCACGCGGCGGTGAGCTCGAAACCATGAGACGTCTGCGTGAGTGCTCTCTTGCGCCAACAAAGCCGCCGCCTCGAACAGGCCTGTTCGCAAAGACTGACCCAAGTTCCGGGGCTTGTGTAAAGAGACTTTGTCGGTAAACGAGACTCTGGTCGTACGACGGCGAGACCTGCGTATCAGGTATATCTTTCAGGAACTGCCTGTCAGAATTGCTCTCCACGTCGTCTTCCGAGTGGGAGGATCCTGCACTTTCCTCGTCTCCAGAATGCGCTGCTTCGCCATCCAACCAAGGATTATGCCAGATAGAGATCGGGGGTTTACGTCCAATTTTCTTTGGCTGTAGCGGGGGCGTGGATGTCCATGAAATAATCTCCGTGTCATTACGCCTCAGCCGACGCAATCGAGGGGGTGACTGCATATCTGGAATCTCCGATGTTTCTGTCCTGACGATTCGCCGTCTACCTGCTGGGCGTGCCGCAAATGACCCCTCTGGGATATCTGGGGTTGGATCAGGTGAAGGTCGAGTAACTCGAGGGGGGGTAGAGGCCGGCCTATCTCTGAGAGGCGATTCCATCGTCTGCAGAGGTGGGACGGTCTTCACCATGACTTCTTCGACAATACTGTCGTCCTCTTCCATGACGCCTTCTTCCATGAAACGCAGCGAATGTGGAGTGCTGCCCTTCGTCTCTGGAGCGGCGGGTGAAGAATTGACAATTTGTATCTCTGGATCCTCGTCCTCGTCCTCGTCCAAAAGCCAAGCAATATCTTGATCATTAGCCATTTCGGGCAAAGAATGAAGGGTTGGTGGAGGTGTAGAGTCTCGGTCAAATGTTCGCTCTTTACCTTTGCAACTGGATGAATCCACAGAGTCGCGGCGAACGACGGCGGGAGCGGAAAATTGTTGAGGGGAAGTCGAACGGGACGGAGACGAAGAAGTGATTTCGATCACATCGCCGCAAATCAATTTGGGGGGTTGATTGAGACCTGGGTCGCTGGGAGAACGATCTGGAGAAGCTGACGAGAGTCGGCATAACGTGCGCGCGATCTTTGGGGCGGTGGATTTGTCAGTGTAAGACATGTCCTGATCCATCTCCATGCCGATGCCGATCTGCCAAGACGGGTTGCTGAGTGTCGATGGGTCCCTTTTGCCTGCCGCGGTCGGCTTGCGTTTCTTGGGGACCATTGTACGTGACTTTGGTAATGTGTTCCTGGAACTCGACTCAGCCCTGGCAGGCATTGAAACAGTACGCCGAAAATCAAGAAGATCCCCCTCCAGTTCCACATCCGTAGAATCGTCATCAGCGAGGGCATCGTTGAATTCCGTCGGCTTGACCTTTTTCTTCTTCTTCCCCTTGACTAGCAAATCTGCCACGCTGATGAAGCCGCGGCTTGCGCCGAGGGGGATATTCCTGTCCACATCATCATTCCTTTTCCTCTTCTTTCCGCTCACAGTTGGCTCTTCATCTTTCGTTGTAATTGAAGCCTTCTTTCTCCCGGATTGCTCGCGGACATATTCCTCAATCTCCATTCGTTTCTCCAGTACTTGTGGTCGCAAGTGATCAGGAAGCAGCCGTGGTACATCGCCGTACAGTTCAAGCTGATCTCCACGAACAATACATTTTTGTAGTTCGCCGTAAGTGTCATGCGCTTTGTCCCAGTTTAACTCTTCGCGGATTTCGGCAAGCAAGACGTGCACATAACCATTACGCTTGCGGCCAGTTCGCCCGACGCGTTGAAGCTGTGGAAACGCCTGGGTTTATCTCTTCTCGGGGGAGAAAGAATGATGACATACCATACGAATGGGTGTCTTTTGAGCGTCATAACATACAATCATATCTACCTCTCCGATGTCAAGACCCTCTTCCCCGATTGATGTTGAGACCAGAACATTGAATTCTCCCGATTTGAACTTTCTGATCACCTACCAGTAGGGATGAGTGTGAAAACCTCGATTGCCACAGCTCTTATATCGTACCTCCAACTGTTCTTTCTGAGCGAAACCCTTCTTACCCTGTTTATCGACTCCTTGACCAACAAAACGCGTTACCCTTAGCAGTGGTGATTCCTGATTCAAGACCTCGACGATCTCGTCAACGCACTCTCGATATGTCACAAATACCATAGCTCGCGTATCATTGACTTCTCCGACTTCTCCGACTTCCTCAGGGATTTTTTGCCCGAAATATTGTACCAAAAGTGTTTTGAGGGTCTCCATTTTCGGGTGCATCCCAAATCCCCCTGGTCGTTTCTGGCCCGCCTCAAGGTTGGCGAGTAGCTTTTGAAATGTGGAGTCCGACTTGAGTTTTGAGGTTTTCTTTTTTTTCTGGTCGGAACCTTCCTTGTCACGAATCAAGTCTTGCAGAGAATGAAGGCACATAGTGACACTGGCTTCCATCTATTCATTCGTGTTGGATAGGCGACAAAGGGGATCAACCGCACATCACTATGAAAGCGAGGATAACCTTACCAAATATGACATAGCCCGTGCCATGGATGATATCATGGAGAGGGTCCCCATGGCCCAGACATGCGGACTATTTCGCTGGGCTCCGATACGTTGCATAATAGCCGTGGTACGGTATGGATGCATCTTGATAACGTCTAATGGCTCCATAACGCCTCTGGCCACAAGCGGTTTCATTACCGACTACGAACAGTCAGAGCTGTTGGCCCAGCAGAGTAACTTCAGCTGACCTCCATGGCAGTCTTTAGAAGTTGCTGAAAGTGAGTAATGTCCTCCGTCATCTTGATGATATGCTGCTTGACTTCCTATTCGAAGATGAGACACTCTCTAGAATAAGCGATGCAAAAAAACCAGCCTTCTTGTGCATATATTCTCTCAGATCGAGACTCCCTTCGTCTCTGATCTCAATGCGGCTGATATGCAAAGAGTCTACAATCGCTTGAACTGCTTCAGGGGTGCTTCCGGGGGTCGCGGTAAGCGCGAGTACTCGAAAATGTGGGTTCTTCGCCATCAGGAAGCGAATGACCTGCGCATATGCATAATCGCCTGTGCCCTTGTGTGCTTCGTCTACATTGTGTAATACTTAGCGACATACACCACGAAAATTACAGAAAAGTTACAAACCGACGACCACGAGGATGATGTCGCGTGGATCACAACTCTCGGTGGTGAGGTCGTTGATGAGTGTCTGCGGCGTCATGTAGAAGACACGTTTTTGTTCCCACTATGAGGTGTCAACACACAGTCGCTTGCAAGCACGAAAGCGGGAACGCACCATTCGCGATCGGTATGCGCGCGGGTTATTACCTGTCAGTTCCACCGCATCCCTGCCTGGGATACCGCATGTCCGATGGCACGCATCAATCTGTTGAGCAACGAGAGGCTTCGTAGGCGCGACGAAGATCACTCTGCCCTCAGGAAACCAGCGGTAGACTTGAATGAAAGGCATCACGTCTGATACAAAGGCCGGTATACACAAACTTACAGTTCAGCATCACTACACCAGCAATGAAAGTCTTTCCTAGACCGGTCGGGAGAGCGACAAGTGTGTTGTCAAATAGACAATGCTTGACGATATTGAACTGGTAATCTCGCTTGGGCTGGTTGAGCGGATAAATCCAATGCTTGGCCTCGAGCATGTCCACCTTGAGCTTCATGGGGAGAGGCTGCGAAAGTCACAAATGCACAACCACACGATTCTAACACCGACACACTCACTGGGCTTTAGTTTGCGACCAAAATATGCACAAGATGATGTCAACTTCAGCGCCGGGGGTGATAACTAAGTTACGCACCCAACTGCAGCACAGTCAGTCCTGATACGAATGAGAGTGGCACCCACCACGTACCTGGGACAAACGGAGCAGGAAACTGCTCAAACTCTACTGCCTCCTCATCCTGTTCGTCCTCATTGGACTTTCCCTTTCCCTTTGGCTTCTTCCACCCTGACTTTGCAAACGCGGTATGGTCCCACTGTTTGGTTTTGGGGGCGTGTTGACCGAAAGGATTGCGATTGTCTGCCTTGGACCTCTGCATTGGACCGCGGGACGCGGAGCCCGATTTGCTGGTGGGGGCGGAGGGGTTGACAACGTCTCCATAAAGGGTGGTTTGGACGGAACACTTGGACGGAGGGCGGGCTGCACCGCTGGGACCGGTGATTGGGGCTGCTTGACCCTTGTACGCGGCGTCGATGAAGGTGTCGAGACGCTGGAGGTCCGCCTCGTCAATGTCAAGCGAAAGGTCCATGAACGAATCTTCTTTCTCGATTTGCTTTGGAGGAGGTGGCTTGGCTGGGGGGACGGGCTTCGGGGGGGGAAGGCGTTCAGGAGGGTGACGGGTGGGCGGGTCGCAGGTGAGTCTGGGACGATGTGCCGCTTCGATGACATCGAGCTGGTTGAGGATACCAGAGTCGAGATCATCGGGGAAGTAGTCGTCCGAGTTCATCATCGCGGGCGATGTCGAGCGTCGTCGTGGACAACGTCGAACGCGCCCCCCGACCCGCGCGCGTAAGAGTCACGTGCAACTTGTTCGACACCACCAGCATGTCTGCGGAAAGCGTCGCCCGCTGGAGCGCCATTCCCATGGCGCGTCCAGAGCAGAACCAAGAAGAACGCCCCATGGATCCGAAGGTACTCTGCCATATTCCTTGGCGTCCTTGAGATCACCCCGTACTGCCCTCTTCCCTTCCCTCTTCCTCCAGCGATCAAGATCAGACCAGGGCGACGGCGCCGACGACAGCGAGGATGACAATGTCTCACTTGTCTCTCGCACGCCTTCCCCACCCCCGGGGGATGTAATTGACAAGTACGACGAGGGCATCCACCAGGCTCCAAGAGAGGTCATCACCGTCGAAACCAAGATCAAGAGCACAAACAAGGGGTTTGCAATGCTTGCGAAACTCGGTTGGTCGGAGGGACAGCCGCTCGGCCTATCGGGGGATGGTAGGCCAAGCTCTCTTACCTTCAGCCTCACCCGGTGATGCGCTTCCTTAGGACGAGTCGACCCTATTCCTTTTCAGATTAAAAATGATTTGACTGGTCTCGGAAAAATCAGCCAAGATGTCCGTATGATCGAGACCACCGTATCACAGAGGCGAGAGTTGGATTCCGAGCGTCAGCGCAAAGAAACTCAAGACCAGCGCAAAGCCAGAGAAGTGTGCCATCTCATCCATATGTTCGAGACTTGTGCTGACGAAAGCCTTGTCACTGACAGGATGTTGTGGCTAAACGTGCTGCCGTCAAATCAGAAATTACTGACACTCTGAGGCCGTTTTATTGTACTCTCTGTGAGAAACAGTTCCAAAACGTCGCTCAGTATGACGAGCATACCAACTCTTACGCCCACCACCACAAGGCACGCTTGAAAGACATGCAAGCCAACGCTCGCTTGGTCAACCAAGGGGAGCTAGAAAGGCGCAAAGAAAAGGAACGGAAGAGAGAGGAAAAGGAGCTCAGGAAGCTTGCCAAAGCTCAAGGCATCAAGATCGCGAAGCCTGTCGCTGCAGCACCCGCTCCTGTCTTGGCTCTCGAATATGACACTGGGTCCACGAACGAAACAAAACCTGGCGGATTTAGAAGTGCTGGCTGGTCAGCGGTCACCGCAGCACCCAATCCTCCTGGCACAGACTCCAGGCTTTCGGGTTGGGCAGCGGTCAGCCCAGCCCCTCCTCTCCCTGATGACCCACCTCCCACTGCACCGCCGACTGCGCGATCGCTTCCATCGTCTGGCGCTCCTGTGTTTCGGACTGGAGGATGGACCTCTTTAGATTCCAGCAGCGCGCGATCTGTCGTTCCTCCACCTTCCCCTTCCGGACTTTTGGCGCCACCATCTCTGCCTCCCGCAGATGCTCCTCCTACGTTCCTTTCCAATCGTCACGAATCTCCTGGTCGTGCCTCCACCCCCCCCTCAAACACTTTGCCTCCACGTCGGCCAACGATCCCCGACTCCCACCCATCGCCACAACCTCTCCCACCATCCTCGCTGCGTGCTCCGCTTCCACCACCACCTGTTGCGCCTGTAAAGTCGGGCTGGCAGCAGTGGAAGCAAGGAAATAATTCCAAACGCAGGTGATTTTGTGCGTGTGCAATTGTGTTGCCGGTCATCGTACCTGCTCGGAATTTGTGCTGGCGATGTCATCCAGTGCTCTCAGGCGTCCCGACCACAGCATTTCTACCAGGTTGTCCTAGACGGAACACAACCAGTTGACTAGAATTAGCTGACTACACTGCTGCTCTTTAATTCGATGATTGTATGTATGTACGCGGATGCTGATGCACGAGGAAGAGATATGAAAGTAATGAAAGCAGGTGGTTCGAAAAAAAAAGGTGATAAAGATCAAGAGTAAACACTCGTCATTATGCAAAACAGTAAGAGTGGGGGGGGGGACCAATAACCACCCCGTGTACTACGCAAAAGTCCTCACCACACCACCAGTCGCAGAGTGAAAACACCAACACCAAAACACAGCCGAGCACGGAATCATTCGGAATCACTCCCTGAGCTGTCATCGGAACTCGAATCGGAAGAATGATCACTGTCATCGTGTCGGGGGACGGGGGCAGGAGGGGGAACAGTAGTGATGCCTGCGGGATTGTCAAACAGCTTCATACGTTCTTCTAGTTGCCGGATTTTCTCTGCCTCGACATTTTCGTCCATGCTTTTGCGTTTGAGGCCACCAGTACCGGTGCCTTTCCCTGTCGCACGGCTACGCTTCTGGGGAGGTTGCCGCAATGGTCGTAGCACGAAATTGTACAGCTTCGTAAGCACGTGTACAGGTAGAAGGTCGATCTCGATCTCGATCTCCTCGGTGCTCTGGAAATATAGTCAGACATGGCGTACCCCCAGAGAAATTACCCACATCACGAATCTCAGGGACGCCTTCGTGGATGATTTGGATGACCTTCTCCAGCTTTTGCCCATCGAGTTTCGTTATCGCCTCACTGAGATCTTTCTTCTGATCAAATGACAGTGTATCATCTTCTGGGACCTGCTTCTTCGCTTTCCGTTTGACAGCGCCGTTGCCGGCGTTGGCAACTTTGGCGGTACGGGAGGTAGCGGATTTGGAGACCGAGGTAGCAGCAGGTTTGGATTCCTTCTTTTTCTTTTTCTTCTCCTTTGGAGGCTGGTTCTTCAGTGCCAGTAGATTCCCTCGCATCGACTCAATCTGCGCCTCCATTGACGCGATCCTACCTGTGTAGGACAATACATCAGAACAAGGGTGTCGTCTTGCGCGACGGTCTCACGGTTGCGCTCCTCCTCTGACTCGTCTTCCTCCTCCTCATATTCCTCTTCACTTGCCTCCCGTAGTGGTGGTAAATTCTTCCACTTCTCATCAAAAAGGCGTTGCAACTCGATACCTGCTTGGTTGACAGGTGTACCAGCAGGGTTGAAAGCGAAGCAATTTCGAATCATCAGCTTGAAGTCATCAAAGAACCTGGAGGCGTTCAGGTACTCGTGATTCTCAAGTTTCTTCCGCATAGTGGAGAAGTCCATTGGCTTTTTGATAATCTTGAAATACGTCGGAATGTCCAATTTAACAGGGTCTGTTGTGATCCAATGAGCAACGGGATGAAGTATATGGTGCCTGGTACACACCAACTGGCTCGTAAAATGGATGCGCAATATGCCAATGTTGCTTCCGATGCAATTCTACCAATAGCTTGACGCAAAACTTGAGCTGCTCTGCTGAACCGTCGTCTTTCACCACCTTCACTTTCCGTAGTTTTTTTGGTGCGTCAGCATATGGTAGATCCTTGGGAGGAGGTGGGTGAATCTCTCGCTTCGGACGTGCAGATGCTTGCTCAATATCGTTGCGACGAATCACGGGGACGGAGGTGGACCCGCGTCGAGCAGGTGCAGGTGCAGGTGTAGGTGCAGGGTTAGCTTTCTTAGTAGGTGCAGGAGGTGGGGGAGGAGGAGTGGCAATTTTGACGGGGGGTTTTATCTACCATAAATTAGCAACTGTTCCACGACAATCATCGACACTCACATACCACTTGCGACGGTGGTAGATTCTTTATTTGCTTGTCAAAAACGGATTCAACGTGCTTGCCCGCTTGGGATATGGCATGGTCTGGTCCATTGAACGTAAGACAATTGGTGAACACCAGACGAACGTCAGCAATGAACTCGTCAGCGTTGTTATAACGAGGGTTATTGGGATTTGTATCGGGCTTTTGATGGTTGGAAGACATGAGCTTGCGCTCAATGGTCCCGAGATCCATTGGACTCTTGATGATAGTCGGGTAGTGGGGGATGTTCAGGGCCACTGGGTCAACGGGATGGAGGAATGCCGCCGCGTCCTTCATCTTTTTCAACGAACGGATGGTCGAAAGACAAAATCGATGTTGCTGAACACTTAGTGTGGTTGGGCCCACAGGAGTTGGCGGTGCAGGGGCAGGACTAGAGGCAGCCTCTTCGTTCATCTGAATGGAGGAGCCGGTGGCAGGAGGAGGAGAGGCAGTCTTGAAGCCACAAGAACAAGGAATCAGTATGCGAAATGGGGGGACAAAGGCCTGGCTCACATTGGCGATAGAAGCCTGATCGGCATCGGAGAACTTGCGCGCTCGTTTCGCCGGGGGAGGCCTTGCATCGTCATCCACATCTGCGTCAACCAGATGACGCGAGGTAAGGTGATTAGGAGAACGATATGGGGTGAAGGGGTTGCGGTGTGCAACCAGCCCGGCGTCCGTGATGTCCGCATGACCATTGACGCGTGTCGGTTGTTCCATGTTCACGTCGCCATCCAGATCCGTATTCGGAGCTCCCGAAGAGGTGATCTTGCCATTAGGAGCACCGTTGGGGGTGTGGAGGCCTGGTGAGGGGGCATTGGAAGCGAGCATCTCCTCCGCGATCCCCTCCGGAGTCTCGGCCATCTTGAAGTCTTCGGTGACATCTGGCTGTACTGGGGGCGGTGGTGGAGTTGCAGCAGGGGGTTGAGTGGGGACAGAAGCTGCTCAGATAAGGGCGACGCTAGACAAAGAAAACGTTTGGTTCTACGAACCTGGATCGGAAGGGGAGGTGGACATTGGAGAGGCACCAGCAGCGGGAGGGTCTAGTGAATTTGGGTTGTCGGAGTGGACATGACCGTTTGGGAGAGAGTTGAGGGAGGGCTGGTTGGGGAATAAATCTTTGTGTTTAGGGTTAGCTAAGGGGAAATTGGAATATAAACTATCTATCACGTGTACCATTGATGTCGGGTGGTACGTCGGGCGGTGCAGGTTTGTAATCAGTTCTGACGGCGGGCGCGTTGTGTTGAGCAGCGTCGGTCGCGTTCATGAGTGGCGCGTGACAATTTTAGTCACACTGCGTGACGTTTGCAGAGGGGGAGGGGAGTTTTGGATTTGGGGAATCGGCAGCCACCATTGGGTCTTTATAGGCGACCGGAATTAAGGTTCGATCTCAAACCAGCGCAGGGACCATCCTCAACACTTACTCACACCCCATCGCCCTCGCCAACGTTCCCTTGCAAATAAAGCCGCTACTGTGTACAACCATGCATGCACACGCCGCCCTACTTTTCTTCTTCCTCGTCCTCTGAGACATTCGCAAACACCGGCTTGGGTTGGTTTTGTCGCCACGCTGGGAAAAAAAAAAGGGAATGCCCGGGAAGAGCCGCCACGTCAGCCGGCAGATCAAAACAAACACAGCAATACAAATATTGAATCCCCGCCGCGGCAACCATCCGGAGTTGGCACTCCGCAGCGACAGGGGCAGGGCATCGCAAAGGCAGGTGGACGGATCAGCTCACCTCCAGTCCATTGTGGGTCGGCGTCTGCCCGTGCCGCATACTTGAGGAGCGCTTCCCGTGGCTGTAGTGAAACACAGATGATAGCAGTCGTTTAGATCAGCATGACACCGCGTCGCACAAAAAGGTAGATTGAGGCGAGGCGAACCAAGAAGCCCAGAAAACCCCATCCAAAGAGAACAAGACCACTCACGTCTTCGTCCCGCGTTGTGTTCCGTACCAAATTCTGCACGACGTGTTGCGTCGCACTTGCCCCGACGCGTCCTCCCTTGCCGGGTCCGGTCACCGGTAGCTCCGGTCTTCGGCTCTTCCGTGGATCCAACCGGTCCCTTTCCCTCTTGCGCTTCGTTCCTTTCACAATTCCGTCCCCGTCCTTGAACATTGGCAATGCGTGAGGTGTCAAAATCGTTGGTGCTGCGAGTGCGTCCGACATATCCTCTATCGTCGGTCGCTTCGGTGCCCCCTTCGACAAGAGGAGCTTCGCGCCATGGGTCGAGGTATCTGGCGAGTACAAAACTGATATCGTTCCGTCCGAAAGCCCTGTAACGATCTGGTTGATCTTGGAGTGCCAGACTACCTTCACCGGTGTTGAATCCATCTCCACCTCCTTGACCACACTCAGGTCCGTTCGGCTGAGGAATAAAAGTCGTCCCCGTTCACCTTTTGAAGTGGCACCAACACCCGTAAGAACGTATTTTTCGTCAGGACTCAACACCGCATTTGTACCAGGGTAAAGCGTCGTCGTTTCGGAACGCATCGCCAGAGGTTTTTTGAACGCACGAATATCCCACACTGAAATGCCGTGTTTCAAGGGGGCCTGGAACGTTCAGGGAAGCATACCTACGTTTAACAGTGTCATCTCCTCCTCGAGTGACGACAGTCCGGCCGTCCACAGAGAATACGACAGAAGCGGTCTCCGTTGACCTCGCGTGAGCAGCTTCAACAGTCATGTTTGGGCGTACAAAATTAGATGAAGCCTGCCACATGTGTAGTGCACCGTCCAGGCAAGCTGCAGGAAAAAAAAATCATGTTAAAGACACTATAGGATTGGTATCGTGGGCGTACCAGCACTAATGATGCTTCCATCCGGAGAGTAAGCACACGCTGTGACCTTGGTCCGTGCTCCCCGCTCTTTCGACTTGACCACAATGACCGTCTTTTGCTTGCGCTTATTCTCCACGTCCCATATTCTACGAGACTTAGTGTCTATCACGAATAAGAGTAAATGTAGCCTCACCTAATGGTGGAGTCAACTGAACTCGTAATAAAGACCTGTTGATCTCTTGGATGCCACGAGCATCCCGTCAACTCGGCGACGTGCCCGCTGTGACAATAGTGTCAAAATTGTACCATATAACCACCCGGTGATGGGCCGTACGCAGTGTGCCTCATGTCTCTGATGTACATGTCGCCCTTGATAAAAGTGGCCCTTGGGTTGTGTGTCACACATGTCCTCGCGAGGGAGCCGATGCACGTACACTTCTTCACCGTCCCGATCATAAAGTCTGGGTTGGAGAGTGGCAGGAATGACGAGAAACTGTTGCCCATTATTTGAGAATTTCACGTCATTAACCTAAATAAAGTATGAGGATCGTCGTTCCTCCAGCAGGAGGTCATGGAGCGGACGTACGTAGTAGCTGCCCGCTGGCTCCCACGTCTTGAAGGACCTCGGATTAGAAGTCATTCCACCAAAATCCCATAGCTTGCAGTCATAATCATGTGACCCAGTGAGCACGCGTGCGCCACTTGGGTCAAGAGCAAGGGCCGAGATGACCTTGGTGTGCTCTTTGAGCGTTGCCTCATGAGTGACAGGGAACTCAGGCGGGACGGAAAGCGAGGGAGAAGTGGGGTCATACTCGGGCTCATCTTCTTCTGTATCTGGGCTGTCGTCCGATGCATCATTGTCTTCCGGCCCGTCAGAAAGTACGGATTGCTTGTGAGGTGGAACCGGCACCGGTTGGCCAGCCTCGACCTCTGGAAGGGCGCGGGCGGTCTTGCTCGAACCTGGTTCAGGTGCATGTCTTGCCTGTGGATGAGAAGCAGATGGTTAACACGAGGCATCGAATTGGTATGGCTACTGACGGGGAGCACTTGTCTTTTCGCCACGTCGAAACGAGCTGGATCAAGGTCCCGTTTTTTGGTGGCCTTGCCGAAGCCAGATATCCCCATGGCCGCAAAGACGTCCATGTCGGCCATGGCGTTGTGGGTAGTGGAATGAGTGATGGTGGCAGAGGTCATCCACGGTCACTAGCCATGTGCATGTACTCCGACCACCCCTGTGATTAGCAAGTGCTATGCGTGCGGTCGCATTCACCACGACCACGACACAGACATGTTAAAGCGACAACGCCCAGCAACGCCACCCCTCTCGTCCCTCGACGACCCTCCTTCGTTCCTCCCCGACAATCCCATAAGACTATCGCACCCCGTAGACCCATTGCACCCCCGTTCCAAACGCCAGCGCATACGACCTCCTCCGCTGGACGGTGCATTGAGGGGATGGCTAGAGTCGGAACCCACCGATCCACGTTGTGAAAGTGACGGTGAAGAGGACTGGGTGGAAGATGCACACGACGTGGTTAGATCATCGCTAGCTCCTTCGACGCCAGCAGATCAATACAAGGACACAAACAGCCTCCTCCACGAGTTACATGTCCTCAATCAACACAGGCTGCTCTTCGTTCACTCGCCCCGAGATCGGCACCTGAACCCAACCCCCCACATACACATTCAAGACTCTCCAGCTGGAGAGAGACCGGCGGCCTGGACCGATGGGTCACCTTATCACTCCGCACCCTCGCAACTTGCCCATGATATACCGGCAAGTCAAAGTCGTTGTATTTGGTCTGCGGAGGAGAAACGACTCGTCGAGGAAGTCCAATGTGTGCGACAACGTTATGAGGACGCTAATAGGTATGATGCTTTCTTCTTACAATAGATGCACTCACACTGGACAATTTCAGGCTACTGGGTTCGCTATTCCTTTCACGCAGGCGTGAAGTGGAAGGGGTGGCACCCTTCGGTCCTCCCTGACAGTGCCCGACTCACTGGTATGGTCCGCAATCAGCCCCTTGTCTGTTCTCGCGCCAGCGTAGCATCGTTTCATCATGGCATTGCAATTTCAACCTCATGCACGAGTGTATACACATATTCATGACAGTTGTACCATGTATACCTTGACAATAAAATTAAATCGTTGCCAACAGTCGATAGGAGCAACAAATGTTGTTTTCAGCATCCACTACATCGCATCTGAAACGTGCTCGAGTCCCAGCTCCACCTTACATCCGAATGCACGACTGAGCTCCTCTTCCAAAAGAATACGCATCTCTTCTCCATTCCGAATGTACCGCCAGTCGTCCGTGGATGGCACATAGTCGTATCGCTTAGGTCCACTGACCGTCCATTTAGTTAGCGAGGTTCATGTCAATGAGGTGTCGTCGATTTCGCGTTCCATCCACGTGCAGAAACCGTAGTCGTACCATTACGCAGTAATGTCGAAGGGTGTTGAGAGGTTTGTAGGAATGAAAGGTGAGGAACAGATGCTTGTTCATGGGAACCGGACGAACCTGACGGGAGACGAGAGCCAAATTTGCTTGTTCGGAGGCTGCTTATTGATCACATATGTCCCGGTCGAACCAAGGTTGAGTGTTAGCACGCCACTCTGCGATAATGTCCATTAGTGGCTTCGCACCGGCGGGTCTCGTCGAGCTCATGGGCCAGGGTGGGCAGCCCGCAACTTACGTGGTAGTCAACTTCGAAACCGTCGTTGGCTATCTCGTCTAAAAGTTCCTCCAGTCGCTCGAGCAGAGACATCATGGTTGCGTCGGCAAGGGCATGGTATTGATCCATGGGGAGGTCGCTGCAATGATTTAGTGACCGAGCCGCTAATAAATCCAGCGCACGACGGAAAGTTACACACCTGTGGGTGATATGAGGTGCAGGTGTACTTAGTGCTCGTCTGCACAGATGACCTCGCAGCGCGCGGGTGGAATTCCTTGGAGAGCGTCTGGTGGGCAGTATGATAGTCTTGGTGGTTGACAAGAGTGCAGCGCTCTCTGCGCATGACAACGTTCGTTGCGACAAAAGCTTAGGAAGAGTTCGGGAGAGCATTGCAGCAGCAATGGTACGGCTAAAGTGGCACGTCAATAAATAACAGCCAAGCTCAAACCCGGATAGCTCGTATGGATGACGAGTTGACGCAGTGTGAGGGACAAAGCTGAACTGCAATCAGGTTGCCATTGAATGTTAGCTACACTGATTCATGTACTACAAGAGCTGATTGTTAGGCCGAAGAACTTTTGCCATCTCCTTCCCGCGACACCCAGTCGAGCCAAGATCCCTCATAATTGATGACGCTATGCAAGAGTTATTTAGTGTACAGCGATATGTCGGAAGACAGGTATGCCCACTTCTCATAGCCATTTCTCCTGGCAATATCACACGCAGAGGCACTTCTCTTGCCACTTCTGCAGTAAAAGACCACCTCTTGGGCTTTGCCTGGCTTGTCAAAGCCGTGCTGGGTGCGGAAAGCCTGAGCGTTCAAGTTCAGGGAGTTGACAAGCACTGAGAGTGGGAGGTTCACGGATGAGGGGATAGACCCCTGCATCACTTCATCGGGTTCGCGGACATCGATGAGGTAAGCATCCTGGGGCAAGGTGTTCTAAGGTGGTGGTGAATGGCGAAAAAGGCGAGACATACGTTGCCAGGACTGAGAGTTTTCGGCTTGAGCTGCTCGTAGGTGAGAATTGGGCCTCTCCAGTTCTCCTGCAGCTTGTCGTTGAGTTTGCGCGCTGATTTAAGAGCCTGTTCGTCGTTGGTTTTGGAGGACCGGTAACGAGCGAGTAGCGTCAAGGACGGCGCCGCGACCCTGCGGGGGAGGAGGGCAGACGGGCGTGAAGCGCTGTAGAGTGCTGTTCGTAACATGGTCGGGGGCATCACGTGCTGTGTGAGCAGGTATGATGACATCGGCATTTTGCGATTGGACGAGCAGAAATGCCGCACTTGATCTCCGCGTCCTCCCTCTTGCTTTCCTCCTCCCCCCACCTCCCCCATCCGCACCGCACCACACCTGGTCCTCTCGATGGCACGCGCAACTACTCATTCGAGTGACATGACACAGCACAAGTGGGAGCGTAGTTCTCGGCACACTTGTGCTGCGTTGTGCCACCAACCACCCTCCCCAGCGCCTCTCGAGCAACTATGCAGTCATCTCTCTGCCCTGATTCTGCACCCGCACCCCCTCGGCGGACCCGTTTGGCCGTTCGAGTTCCCCGCGTGATCGATCACCACATTGTCGCAATTTTGCCTCTCGCATGTCATTCGTCTTCCCTCCGTCGGCATCCCACCGTCACCTGACTTCGCCGCACACAATGTAGTGAAACGGATACGTGGGCGGATAATCTCTGTTGCCATCGCCACATGACTCCTCACGGACCGGTTCGGATCGGTTCGCTTTGTTCCCCGAGTACAGACCCACATGTCTGCCAAGGGGCGGGGGCCCACGATCCGCTCGCAACCCCACGCATTACTTATAGGCCGCCGCTTTGAGCTGCAATGGTTATATTCCTGGCAAATGTTGGATGCAGATTCTCACTCATAACACAGTTTCCCACGCTCCTCCTTGTCCTTTCCATATGCAAGTCTAAATCGGGTCATCCCAAGTTGGCGGTCACGGCATTACCCTCCGCCCTAAATGTCATCTGTTCAGCCTCTTCCCGTCTACGTTGTCCTCCAGCCGCCCCCGCCCCGCTCATCCTGGGCCACCTGCTGTCGGCGTGAACATGGGCAGCTCAACTGATAGCATGTCAATGGACATGACCCCATGGTTACATTTCGGAAATGCAGACCACCTTGTCTTCAAAGCCTGGCACCCTTCATCTCGCGGTGCCATTGCTGGGGCTTGTATAGGGTTGGTTCTGTTTTGTATTTTGGAACGTTGTCTCGCCGCCTACCGACGCACTCAAGAATTACGCTGGAGGGCTAAGTCCGCCGGTCGTTTGTTTCCCACACTCCCGATTTCTGACTATAACGGCTAGAGCAAGCCTGATGTCAAGCAGTGTGCATTCTAGCTCTGGCAAGGGAGATAGCGTTGAGACATCTAGGGAGGGTTCCATCCCTGCGCGTAGGCGGCTTGTTCCTCGGTTCACGCCATCGCACGATATCCCACGTGGAGTAATTCATACTCTCCAATCGACTTTTTCGTACGCCCTCATGTTGGCTGTTATGTGAGTATGATTGGTTTTCATGTTCAAACTTTTAAAACGAGAATGTACAGGTCATTCAACGGTGCCTATATTCTCTCCATCATCCTGGGGCTTGGTGTCGGGGAAGTTCTGTTTGGACGCATAGGCCGCAAGCAGGAAGATGAATAGTAGTGGCGCACTCACAGAAAATCCAGTGACCCGGGCTCTTCAACATGTCGCCCCCGGCGATGGATGCCTCGAGGATCATTCGATATGTACGCCATGTAATAATCTACAAGCAGGACATGTACAAAGTAAACTTGCTACTCCGCCGGCATCATGAAATCATTGCTGACATGTCTGTGGATGGACTGTAGAGGTGCTCTCGTTTCTTGCACGGGACGACATTTGTACGTCATGCACATGCAGAGCATCGACAGCTGGGCTGACAATCGTGAGTGCTTGGACTTGGTTCCTCACGCACCTGTGTCTGTCTGCCTTGAAGGTACAGACCAAACAAGACCATCCTCAGGTGAAATTTTTTTTCGCCTGTCAGCCCAGTTCGCCTGTAGACATAGTGCCTTACAGCAGAAAGAAGTTAAATACCCCAGGCAAGTAGCCAAAGAACTCCCGAAAAATGCGTTGCATTTCTGTCGTTCTCGTTGCTGCATTCGCCGCTGTTGCAAACGCACACTTCCAGCTCCAGTATCCAATTCCAAGGGGACCCTTTAATGAGGACGCAGAGCCAACGTTCTGTGGTCAGTAGTGTGCTCGTGTTGAGGGGTAATCATCTAAACCATTGTCGATTATCGCAGACGGGTATACCGACGCTGTTTCAAATCGGACTGTATTCCCCATCAGCAATGGGGTGATCAACCTTAACAGCGAGCACCCGACATGGACTGGTAATTTGTGTACCACCGCCCAGAGGGTAATCAGGCCGGCTGACGCGACCCTTTCTAACGCACAGCTGGAGTCATTATCTCCACAGTCCAAGACCCAACGTCATTCGCTGATTTCAACTCTTCGTCGGGGTATCAGATGGTTGTCCCATATTTCCAGACAAACGGAGAAGGGATGTTCTGCTTCCCAATCAACGTCACAGCGTCTGGTATCTCTGGCGTCCAGGACGGAGCAAACGTGACACTTCAGATAATCTATGACGGGGGAGACGACATCCTATATCAGGCTAGTCTTATATTCCGATTCGCGACAAGATCTCAGAGCTAATAGAATTGCTAGTGTGCGGATTTGACGCTCTCTGCCAATACCACGGTTCCGAGCAACGCGACTTCTACCTGTACTAATGTCACGGCAAGCGTGACCGCTTCATCTCCGACAGTGTCAGCTAGCACTGCTAGTAGCGCTGCTGGAGAAAATACGGTGGCGACCTCTAGCGTCGCTGCAGCTGTTTTGGCAGGCCTACTGTCGTTCTTTTGACGAGCAAATTCGCGACGAAAGTGTCGGGTAATAGACTGTATGCAAGCATGGCACGGGTGTAGTGACACCATCATGGGGGAGAATCGTGCCTAGCCTTGTCGAAAGTGGTCAAGTTCGTTAAATATTGAGATGTAATTGTTGGCCTACGATGCAAAACGTGTCTTGAGAAATCCTCATAGCAGTTCTAACGAGTGGGCCAAAGTTATGTATGACTTGAATCATTGAGATCAAAGCCCAACGCACAGCATTCAGGCAGATCCCGCGTTGCAGAGTGGTGAAAGACCGACGAGGATCAAGGACCTTGTCTGCGCTAGGGCTGCAAACTGCAGTGATGTGTGCGATATGCGCACCACCACCGTAATCAATGAAACAACCAGACGGCCTCTGCGTCTTCCTCATGCACTCGGTGATGACTAGACAGTGAAGCAAGCGAGATCCTCGACGGAGCTCGTCAGTCAGTTCGGCTAGTAGTCACTTGGTAATTTCCCTGATGAGGTGTCATAGGGTCCAGCTGCGCGGTATGAAATGAAGAGCAGAACAGGAGACGGAGCTGGCTTAGAGGAGCCGTCAGCGCCGCATCATACGCGGAGGAGACACCCACCGCAATTACCCTTTATGGCATCACCTCTCTCTGTCGTCGGAACCATCGAAACTGGTCACGCTCAGATTCGTTGATCTCCCCGGATGGTCAACACCAGGGGATGCGGGTCATGCCTGGACCACTACAGCCAGATCCTACAGCACATGGATATCTGTCAGTGCGCTTGCCATCAATCCCTCCCTTGATTCGCATTTGCAGGGCAGGGGTGCTTATCAAATTCATATGACAACGCCATGTCCACGGAGCTCGACACACTGTGAGGACACGAGCTTTTATAACTGCAGACGAGCTTATTGCGTTTCTCTTTGACACCCCGCGATAACGTTATAGGCCAAACCAATTGGTGTTCCATGTTTCACCACTGGGGAGTTACGCAAGTCATGCTCGCGGCCCGGCACAATCGGCATGAAAGATGGTCGATCTTGGTATCACTGGGCGTTCGTAACGCTGACTCAACATCATACTGATTACGCAGAAAGTACGACGCGGGCCCGCGCACTTGATCCTCACAGCCGAAGGACCAGTGGCAGTGCACATTGATACACTTAAAGGGGCGTCGTGCCGAACAGCATGTTAAGACTATATAGCCCTGATCAGTAACGGCACCGCAGCATAGCGCCCTTTCTCTCACGCACTCGCCCGGGGGCTTGCGTCCATGCCATGAAGTGGTTTCGTCGAAAGCAAAGGCATGATCAGCCTTGGGAGGTTGCAGGATGCGAGATTGTAGAACCCGTACTCATGTTTGATGAGACAGGTGGTTGCCCATCTTGCGATCCCGACGAGCACCCTCTGATTACTCTCCTTCCCAGAAGTTGATATCATGCGTGTTGGAGCATATGACACGTGCAGGAAGTACATCTTTGACTTCAAGAAGCACGTCCCGGACGGGGGTCAATGTGCCAACGCGCTATTGTTTTCGCAACAGCAGCTGTTACAAGAGGTGGCGAGGCAGCATTACAATGTCTTGCTCTTGGAAGGGTGTGTTTACTTTTTCTAATCTTTCCGCCCTTCACAGTGGTCTGACGACGACCGGCCTGTCAGCTGGACGTTGACGCGCTTACGACGGGGAAAGCAGAATCGAATAGAGATAGACTATATTGGGCGCGCAGGATACGTATCCGGAAAAATCCCTGCCTTGCGACGACCCCCTTTCATAGCCGTCCTTGAAGGACAGCGCTCGTTTTCGTAACTTATCGATCGTGTGTATTCTCTCAGCCGTCTCTCATGTATTTGTATTTCGTCCTCGTGGGCTCACTACTTCATCCCAAGCGTATACATTTGTGTTTGTTTCAGATCCGTTAGGGTCGATCTGACTGCGAGACAGATGAGTTGAAGAGGTAACGATCACGCATTTCAATGATGGGAAGAGTAACAAATGGTGATATTACATCAAGACCTCCGTTTTAATTTTGGAGCTGCCTCGTGTAAGTCTTCTTTCACAAAGTGGATCGGTCGAGTCACCTCGAAATGAGTTATGGAAGGAAAGAGCAAGAATACCGGATGTGAGCTATGCTGCATCCGGCAGGCACGTATATAATGGCAGAGTCGTAAGATTCAAGGTTCCTCAATCCGCTTCCTCTATCGACGCACTCAACGCCCCTTGCTAGCCCATTCAACATGGTCAACTGTTGTTCCCTCATCTTCTCCCGTCGCTCCCACAAGCAGACCGAGCACACTCGTCACAACACCGAGATTGCCGCCCAAGGCAGTGATAAGGACAGCGTCAAGAGCTGTTCGGGACCGGCGCGTACGCATGACACGCTAGTCAAAACGACTCCCATGAAGGTCGGCCCCCGTGTCGCGCACACGGAGCAATTTCTTTGCAAAGGGGGTGTCGACGCTCGGAGACTGGTCGATTTGTCCCGCAAGGGGCTATATTCCATGGCAAAGATGATGGGGGGTAACGTCCTATTGGAGGAGCAGTAAGTCTTTCCCCGCTTGATCGCATCACAATGATCAATGGCCTTCATTCCGACGCAGATGGGATTGTATCATTCGTCATTCTACACTCCAAAAACGGGGTGAATTCAAAGTCATAGTGAGCTCACTTTCGTTCCTGTGTGAATTACTAATTAGCTGATGGTATTGAACGTGCGTTCAGGTTCGCTACTCTGCAACTGTGGCACGGTCAGCTTGGCCAGATGCACAGAGACCCGTGCAGATTGATGCCGCCAAAGGCGTCAGAGGGTTGATGACTGTTTTGGATCGTCACGCAGAAGTCTGCTAATCTACCACGTTCCTTATCTTTCTTTTTCTTTTTGGGTTTCAGGGCAGCTCAAGGGGTTTTGATCGTTCAACGGGTATGTATCGTTATGACATAGAGACCGACTCCGTACCATACCATCACTTACGACTTGACACAAAAGTAATGACGAGCGGCGACTCGTAATGTTGTACCACCACTTTCGCTAGTGTACAGAGCCGTGCTATACAAAAGGTAGACCACGACGACGAAAACAGATTTTGATAATTTCAACAATTCTACGCTGATTTTTCGATTTGGCTCTCCGCCCTGCTGGCGTATCCCGTCCATGACTGGGGGACAATTTTATTAACTACCAATCGGAGGTCAGGCCTGATCGGTACATACCTCGTCATAGAGTGCAACGTTTGGTGCACCCAGGAGTTTCAGACCCAGCCATAAAACTCCGGCTGTCATGCCGCTTCCACAGGAGGTGATAATCGAACGCTTCCCTGTCAATACCAACTGAGCCTGGTCAGCTCCAACAGCGTCCACGAGAGCCTTGCGTAACTCAGGTTCGGACAGGAAGGTGGTATACTGGACAGAGGAGTTGGGAATTGTGTGAGGTTTGAGGAACAGGTTGAATGGAAGGGAGAGTGAATAGGGTATGTGTCCCGAAGATAAACCAGGCCGCGGCTCTGGGTCAGTGCCAAGGAAACTATGGATTATCGTGGATGAGGACGTGGTACGGTATGCGGCGGGATAGGAAGGCATACCGGCCGCGGGAACGTGCGTCGACAACCAGCTCCACGGCAGGGTCTGATGGTGGCTCCGAATGTGAGTTAGCTACCACCTGTTCATAGGCTGCCATCGGCTCTCAGAATGAATGCGATTGGCCGATAGCGCAAATGAAGTCTCACAGCGGATAGCTGCACCGTCCAAGAGAGGAGTGGGATAGGCGGACCGCTCCTCTCCTGTCGGTGTCCCACCGACCGTTTCAAAACCCTCTGCTTCCCAACGTGGTAGACCACCATCGAGGATGCTGGACTTTTGATGGCCGAACGCCCTGAACATGAAGAGGGCACGAGGCGAGGAGAAGACTCCGTGCGTATCGTATCTAAAATAATGATCATCTCTTCCTGGGCTGTTCTCTACTGGAGGACATGAACCTACATGACGACGTGGGAGTCGGGGTGGACGCAAAATTTTTCTATCTCGGAATTGATCAGCGATGGGGGAGGCTGGACGGTGCGAAGACGGACCACATGCATCAGCGAAAACGCGCTCGGAAGGCATCATGTGCTTGAGACCGAGTTCGTGAGGACGCGCGACCTCGTCGAGGTCCAGGAAGCGAGCACCGGGGATGCGCTTGCCCTGGAACTCCTGGGCAGGTTTCCGCGGGGAGTTGGGCATGAACCAGGAGGCATCGAGGACGGACACGTTGCCTGAGGAAATGCGTTCGCGCAGACCGGATGGCGAGAGCAGATACGGGGCCGCCGGGGCGGTGGACATGAGCCTGCCGAGACGGCGTCGGATGGACATGGTCAACAGGAGCGTTTGTAATTTATTTATTTATCTATTTTTCACGCCAGGACGACGACGACGATGCCGTCCGATCAGAGCACCTGGCTCGTCGCCATCCCAAACGACGGCGATGCGGACGGGCTGCTCCCAGACATCGCGTCCAAGCTCGGGTCGCAGACAGCCGCGGCCGAGTTTGCCATCCCCGCGTTCAAGGTGGATCTCCCTTTCCTGCCCCGCTCAGCTCATTCAGCGCCAATCTCGTAGACCGGCACGCTGGACTCCCTCATCACCCTGTCCGAGGAACTCCCAAAGCAGGATGCGTTCTTCACGTCTACCGTCGCCAAGACCGTCGACACCCTCCGCAACCTCCTCAACAACGACCCTGCAAAGCTTGCACAGCACATCTTGGTGAACGAACGAGGCGTCGATGACTACATATTCAAAGGCTGGCAATGGAACCAAGGCAGATACGGCGTGCAGAGAAGCCTGCGGGAGACCATCGACGTCCTCAACAAGGTAATATCACGCGCCTTCGCCCCACCTCACCCCACTTCATTCATATGAATCGCCGCATGCATATCACGCGTCCAGGACATGGCATCCATTGACAACATGATGAAGTCAAAACTGAACAACTACAACCTTGTCAAGGGCACCCTCGTGCAAATGCAACGAAAGAAGACGTGCGTCCATCTCTCGCGTCGCTCTCCAGCCCCGTTGTTGACGCTTTGCGCTCAGGGGCAATCTCTCCGTGCGGTCCCTTGTCGATGTCGTCGCGAAAGAGGACATGATACAGGACTCAGAGTACATGCAAACATGTCTGGTGGCAGTACCAAGGTAAGGTTTCATGATCGTGTCCATGCTCGTTTCTGCTCTTGCACATAGCTCATCTTGTCCGATCTGAAAGAACACTGACGAAAGAGTGGAATACAAAATATGAACGTCTCACAAGCATGGTAGTCCCGCGTTCGTCATCGTGAGTCATTGTCATGTCACGATGCAAACACGTTTCTGATCATTGTGTGCCGTGCACAGCGTTATTGCTTCTGACGATGAATATACCCTTTTTGGCATCGTGATTTTCAAGAGGGTACACGACGAGTTTGTGCAGAAATGCAGAGAGAACAAGTGCGTAGATCCGGCCGAACAATAGTAGAAAGCTGTTAATCTGAGCGCCGAAGCGTCACAGATTCATTGTGCGTGACTTTGTGTTCTCGGAAGAGCAAATAGACAGACAGCGAGAAGAGCTCGAGGTAGCGAATACCACCGAGAAGGAGCTTTGGGTGAGGAACCATGCAAGACGTTCTTGGCCCGCACTCATCTCTCGCTGCTAGACGGAACTGTTACGGTTGTCCAGGACGAACTTCTCAGAGTCTTTCCAGCTCCTGGTACATCTCAAGATCCTGCGCTTGTTCGTAGAGAGCGTCCTCCGGTATGGTCTACCTGCGAACTATGTAGGGCTTGCGATCAAGGTGTGGCACACCCCTTTTTCTTTGAAGCGACGTTGACCGCCCTCTCACCGCAGCCTGATTCAAAGTTGACTAAGAAGACGCTGTCAGTCATGACCAACCAGTTTGCATATCTCGCCCCTCGTTCTGGCCGATCCAAGAAACAGAAGGGTGGTGGGACGGATGAGTTTATAGGAGAATATCAAACACTCCTGGAGCAGGAGTTCTTTGATTTTGTGTTGTACGAGGTACCATGGATTGTTTTCTGACATTTCCATGTATCCTACGCAACTAATTGACCCGCCGGTTTCGCACCACGAGATAAATAGCTTTTATTAGTGGAAGGATAACAATATGACCAACCCACAATATTGTAGAAACTATCTGCCTATGTAATGTACAAAAAACAAGAAGGGAAACAGAACTGCAGGAGATAGAGCAAAGTATAGGAGAGACAGCGAGACAGTGTGACAACCCGAACACAGAAAAAAAAAGATATTCAACAGAAGCTGTCGAATCCAACAGTAGCCTTACGAAGGGTAGGTGCCTCATTTAGTAGGCATGTGGGCATCGCGGAGCAAAATAACTGTAGGTGATAATAGCAGAAGCAGCGCGGCGGTCTGTCCGTCAAGTATGTGTAGTGGTGGACGAAGGAAGTGGGTGAGTGAGACTATTTCAACCTTGAAAAGAGAGAAGGGACGTGTAAGGAAATGATGCCGTTGCGTAGGGATGATGTGAGTGAGATAGTGAGACAGAGACGGAGGAATGGATGCGATGGGACGGGGTACCGAGCGGAGGTGCAGATCTCCTGATACATGCTCCCAGATAAATAGAAATCCTGAGTCCGATGACAAGTGAGAGACAAGACTGAAGAATGATAGTCGGTTTCAGAAGGATTACCACATTCCCCTTGGAACGGGGTAAGACCATGTTCTCGACAGCGCAGTCTCCCGTATCAGTGCCGTTTTCGCCGTTCTTCCACGGTAAACTTGGTCGGTTCTCCTTTTTCTTTTTGGTTTCTTTTTCTCTTTTTGCATTTCGGAAAAGCTGGGGGTAAAATAAGGATGTCGAAAGGTGCGTACGAACGGGGGCAACCTTCAGAGCCCAAGGTTCGACATCACCCGCGACACCTCGTCCACAACTTCCTCATCCATCACCCTCGCACTTCTCTGGGCAGAAGACCCGATCACAGCCGATGACCTGGGCCCGTATACGCTAGGGAACGAGGGTGCGGTGGCGCTCGTCGGACTCGAATTCCCCCCGGTACCTCCCCCGGTGGACGTCGTGGGTGATTCTGGAGGTTGAAGTCGCGAGGAGCCCTCGGTGATTCGCGAAAGGGAATACGTGAGATCAAGGGACTGTGCGCGATTTTGAAGAGACCGAGGTTTGGAGATCTGTTCCTTGATCTTGGATTCGAGTAGGGAATCTGAGCCCCGTTTCAGAGCATCCTCGGTATTGCGGGTTCGGGATGTAATTCCTGAGCCCTAAGGGATTGATCTGGTGAGGTAATCAACCAAGAATCGCAACAAAGTCAGACCCACAATTGGCGGTAATGGTGTCCAATAATCGTGCCCCGTGCCAGGCGGCCCATATGCAGATTGCGAATCCTCACGTTCATCAAGATCGTAAATGTATGCGGGAGCATTGAACAGCGCCTTCACATCTGGAGATGAATTTGCCAACCTCAGTCGTCGATCACCAAGGATCTCTGACGACCGAGTCAACTCGACTGACTCTGTTAGGGTCAGACAATGAGTCGCGCAAGTACGCGCAGAGCATTTTTATGTAAGTTTTCAGCTGATCAAGGCGGAAATTGAGAACTTACCATGCCTTCTTGCAGTTGAAAGAACCTTGCTATCAAAGTGTGGGAATGCCTCGGCAAACGAGTCGCCTCTCTTGTGCGTGTGCGCAGTCGGCGAGGGATACACACGAACATTATGATTTAGCAAGAATTGCTCAAGCATCTCCCTCGCCGCGAGCAGGAAGTCGCTATTTGACCTCTGACACCTGAATTTGAAGCTGTACTCGCCTTGCGATTGGATCTGCGCTGTCTGCGGCGAGGCTTGAGACGTGGATGGGTGGTCCAATGAGGAACTAGAGCCGTTCGTGGAGTGAATGGGAACAGGGAGTTTGAGATTTGGAGTGATTGATACTTGGAATTCGCGTTTGACACGCTCGACAAATGCGACAAACTCAGGGGAGGTACAGACCACAGGTAGATCGGGACTGGGTGGAACTGCCATGTCCGCCTCAAATGGAACATGTTCCTGCTTATTGTGAGATGGAACAAGGCATGCACGGCAAAGAGAACTGACCAATAACATAGCAGCAGCGATCTGCACTTGACTCTCGGGACCGAAGATCGTTACAACATCCGAAGCCGTTTCTTTATCTGGGAACCGGACACGCGAATTGGTCTTCGACTCGATGTCATGTATAAAGATGGCCTTTTCACCAAGTAATGTGCGGTGGTATCGGCGGGGGATCGATAGGGTCTCATTGACATAATCCTTATCCTAGAGTCAGGTAAATAAGCCGTTGCACTGTGTACCGCGGCGCCGGACGCACCTTTGGGTTTACAATCTCCATAACCGATTGCTTCAGATTATCCAGATTGATTGCATTCTTGGACGGCGTTCTCGCCACGACGTTATCCTCATTATCATTATACCCGCCCAACGCAGCAAACTCTTCTGCATTCGAAAACTTGACGTAAACTCCGTACTTCTTCATGATCCTCTGAATGTTCCTTCCTCC
Organism: Boletellus pseudochrysenteroides; assembly: GCA_038090975.1. Taxonomy (NCBI): domain Eukaryota; kingdom Fungi; phylum Basidiomycota; class Agaricomycetes; order Boletales; family Boletaceae; genus Boletellus; species Boletellus pseudochrysenteroides. The sequence continues at coordinate 56,828 of JBBPNQ010000006.1, forward strand.
AATACCAATGATACGTTTATGGTACGCTTCTGGGACGTGGAAGGATATCTCGGCGGGAAGCTCCTCCTGCAGAAGCGTAAGACCAGTCAGGATTGAGGCGTCGGAGCCAGAAAGGTCGATAAGGAAGTTGTGATCATTGAATGTTTCGAACTTTATTTTGACGGATGCAGATTGCATAATCTTATTGATTTTACCGTTCTTCTTCCCCGAGATGAACTCGCGATGCTCGTTGGCGAGCTCAACCTGAAAGCGAATTTCGTGATGGAATGCCTGTTGTTTTGGAGGGCGTAAGTAATCGTGGATGTATTTGGAAACGAGTAAAGATGCACCTTAACGAGATCCAAGTCCAAGATCATACCGACGGCCGCACGGACTTCGTACTCGAGACCGTGCATTTCGAAACACATGCTTTTGAACACAACCTCTGCGCCTGTGGTGAGCGAGATTTGCTTCAAGAGTGTCGTTACCTGCGAACTGTTGAGTGTCGCGGGCGGGAGGAGCACGTTGAATTGGATTGGAAGAAGCCAGAAAGACGCGACATAATATTGGCAGGCCTGGTTGTGCAGGTGAGACAACAATACAACACGATAAAATTAAAATTACACACAAGCTGCATGATCCCTCTGATCGTCCTCTGGACATTGACCCGATGATCGCCATATATTGTAATCAAGCTGGTAGAACTACCGATAGGGGGGAACTGGATAAAAGTGGCATTGTCGGACATGATGGATTTGAGGTCATCAGTCCGATCGAGAACCATCCAGTCGAGCTTCCGAGGAACTATGACGGTGTCACGAGAAATGACGCTCTTACTCTGTGCACGAGGAGATTAGCAGGATTCGCGAGTCTGCAAAATCGAAATAAACCTTGTTAGCAGAGAGCTGGAACAGCATATCTCTGGCTCTCTGAACACCAAAAAACTCTCCGGTGATCCATACGACGTTTGGGTTGTGAGCCTGCTGATGTTGAGTCCCTTGAACCTGGCCGGACTGGGCACTGCCATTGGTGCCGACCGACGGCGAGGCGAGATCGGGGCCGACGAGAGCCTGGAGAGGGGAAGGGTAATAAATGTTGGTGGCGGTCTCTTCTTGGATAGATTGAAGGACATGGCGTTTACGGCCAGCGATGATGGCATGTAACTTCTGGTCAATCTCGCAAGGTTCCGCATGTAAACCGCTCTATGGATGGGATCAGAGAGAGGCAAGGAGAAGGGGGGGGAGACGGACGAGTTCATCCAACATAACCAAGAGCCTGACCCTTGCCAGCTCTGTCGCGTCGCCTTGACCGGTGACGACGAGCTCACAGACACGCTCCGTTTCGAGACCGGTCCAGCCTGCGCTGGTAGAAATACCATCGGGGGGTGTTCGACTCGAGAGGGAAAGAGGGGAATTTACGACGGCGATGTGGGCATAGGTGAGCGAGGCGATTTCGTCGAGTTTGCGGCGTACATCAGGTTTGAGAGTAGGCTTTGAGGAGGGGGAGTCAAGGATGTCGGAACGGGGCACCTTGATGGCGGTGCGATGCTGAGGGGCATGAGCAAGAGGGGTTGATAGGAAGCGTCAGGAGAGGGAACTGACCTGGACAGGGCTATCTTTGAGAAGCATACCACGGGCCAGCATAACCTGTTGGTACGCGCCAGATATATAAAAATTCCAACTGCGACCGCCATCAGAGAGGAGGTAGGAGAGTTGTACGTTGTGGAGGGACCTTGCCAGAATGGCAAGCTTCTCGACGGTCTCTGAGTCGGCCAGGCTCGATGGAGAAGGCTGGGATGTGGGGAGAGGGAGTGTGGAGGGAAAGTTTTCGGGGAGGTGCTGGATGTGTTGGGGCAGACGGTGGTCATGGGCGTCGAAGGAGGAGGAAGGCGAGTGGAAATGGCGGGACCTGCGGGGGTGGGTGAAGGATATGGAGTAGATGTCCATGTCTGGTGGGGGGAGAGGTGCAGGTGCGGGAGGACTGAGGGGGTATGTTTCTCTCGGATTAGGAGGACGGTAGACGCTCCTCAGCGTCAATGTCGCCTCGCTGGGGACCGAACAAGACAGTCCGGGCGATGAGCGGGTCTGGCGCGGATCTCGTTGTCGACGATGGGTCGGTGACGCGGTCTGCTCGGTGCTCGTCGTCGGCGCCGTCGTGGTCGTGGTCAACGTCTGCGGCGGAGAGATTCTTTTTCGGGCTGCCTATTTTTCATTCCTATTTTTTATTATGAACATAAATATTACTAATCATACCATGTCTGCCCAGGCCGTCGAGTGGTCCGTTCTCGAGGTCCGTGCCCGTCCCCGCCGTCCCCGCCGATCCTGACCCGCGCCCCAGTCGATCCACCCGTCGATCTGCATCTCCAACGAGGATGCCGTCGTCACGCTGTGCGTCCCCGTCGAGCTCGGCCTCGACACCCCCGTGTGCATCTTCCCCGTCCCGCACGACGCCTACCTCTCTTCTTCTTCTTCCTTCTCCGTCCCCGTAGATCTCCCGTCCCACACCGCCTCCCTCTCCATTCTCCCCCCCCTCCATCTCCGCATCGCTCTCCCTCCCTCATACCCCTCCCAGTCCCCCCCCATCATCCAATCCCTCCAGGCCACCTCCGCCTGGTTGCCCCCATCTACTCTCCCCCTCATCACCGAACGCATGACCGCAATGTGGTCTCCCGGAGACGATTCGGGCATTCTCTACGCCTGGGTCGAGTGGATACGCACAGGCGATTTCTTGGCAGAAATCGGATTGCTTGCCGGCGACTTGCACTCTATCCTGTGCGTCTCTCTCTCCTCTTCTCCTCTTTCGCTCATGCAGTCTCTCCGGCCTTCAGAATCCCGCATCCATCCCCGGAGCTCCTCCTCACCCCCCTCCTTGCCTATCTCTCCTCGTCCAAATCGGACCAGTTTGCACACGCTTCGTATCTATGCGCGATTTGTCTATCAGAGCGCAAAGGTCTTCACTGTCTCGCCCTCTCATGTAGTCATGTCTTCTGCAAAGCATGTTTGGTTGACATGTGGGGACTTCATGTCAAGGAGGGCCAGGTCTCTCATGTCGGTTGTCCAGAACCCGACTGTGGGAAAGCCGATGCAAAGGGTGCTGATGGCCTCCGTGAGGCAACAGAGGATGAAGTTAGAGCTGTCCTCTCAGAGAGCGAAGTCGACAGATGGAAATGGCTCCGGAAGAAACGCGATCTCGAGCGTGATCCAACAGTGATCCACTGTCCGATGGAATACTGTCAAGAGCCTGTTTTAAAACCTAAATCTGATGCACCGAGAATCGACAACTCTGACGATGACGAGTCCGGTTGGGCACGTCTGCGCACCTGTGCTGCATGTGGTTACTCCTTCTGTGCCTTTTGTCGGCGTACATGGTATGCACTTACCCACCGCCCATACGCCCCTGCTTATTATCGCCGTCAGGCACGGTCCTCACACTCCCTGCCCACTCCCACTCGCTTCCAAGTTCATTCTCGATTACCTCTCGGCCCCGCCTGATTCCTCCGACCGTCGTGCTATAGAGCGCCGATACGGTCGTGGTAATGTTCTCAGACTTGTGAGGCAGCACGAGGAAGAACAAGAAAATAGAAAATGGATGGACTCGAGTACGATGGCTTGCCCCGGCTGTGAAGTAAGAGTCGAAAAATCTGCGGGCTGTAATCACGTGCGTACAACCCTCCCTCACGTTCATGGACGGCAGGGTCGACAAGTCGTAGCACTTGCGATCCCTTTGCTGTTGTCCCAGTTACTTACCTCATCGCGCATCGTGCATGGCACCAAACACCACCCCTGACCACTAACCTGACAGATGACCTGTGCTAAATGTGGAACTCACTTCTGCTACCGCTGTGGTACAAAGATGTCCGCAGCAAATCCATATCAGCATTTCTCCATGCCGCATACACCTTGCTTCTCGAAACTATTCGACTTCGTTCCGAGCGCAGAAGATGAATGGCAGCCGGTCGAAGGGTTCGATTTCATTTGATCAACCCGACGATCAGACTCGACAACTGGAAGTCACCGATATTTGATCCAGAGTAGATCATCACATTGCGTAACAACCAATAATTTAATTATGTTTATGCGCCTGGGCATGCTTGGAGGTTTAATAACGTGACGATTCCTTCCCCAGGCTCGAGTCGGTCTGCATGCAAGAGTCGTGGCACTTGGACATCTCGGAAGATGTGGTTTCTGAAAGCACGAGTTTGTCTGCCAAATAGCTCCAAGAAGCATTCAGAATATTAGTCCTCTTCAGTTCAAGACCTGCATGCGGGGCTAAAAATGTAAGTTTGTTTAAGTGCTAACAAGTTTGAGTATGCAAGCGGAACGCCGGCGATCAGGCGAACGTGCGACTCAAGACCGATACATCTCAAGCACGGACAACTTCCTAACTGATTCAATTGTTCAATCAGTTAAGCAGAATCGACGAGAATTAATGACGCGTTCCTCCACGTCAACATGCAGAAGAGTATAATGGCAGCCTCGTTGACCTGCAACGGCACACAACATTCATAGTACCGTCTTGTCTTGACCATTCGTCGCCTGCTACACTGGTTCAGGACACCAGCTAACAGATCCAATAATTTGTATGTCGGAAGTAACTGACCGCACTAGCCAGTCTCGTCAACTTGACAGAGGCACTCAATTGAAAGTGATTCGGAGCTATGTGCAATTGTTCCGCTCTACTTGAACATGAAAACGACAGAACTAAAATCCCACAGAGGCGCCATTTACAGAACTTCGTTGTTGCAATTTCCGAATAACAAGACACTCTTTGTGTTGAATACCCCAAAGCTTCAACACCAGCAAAAATTTTCCGAGAGTTAGTCATATCGCTCATTTGCAGTGAAAATGGGTTAACCTTTCGTTCAAGATCCACTCTATATTACCTGCACCATACTACTTGATAGCAGACAAGTGTTCCTTTCTTTCAAAGGTTTGGCCCCTTGTCCCCGCAGCAGCCTTCAGCAATTGCTTGGGTATGTTCCATATTTTCATTTTGCCGATAACAGTCTTCCTAGTGGTTCCCTGAGTTTGGCAGAGGTCTGGAAATTCTGATTCTGCTGCGCTGACTTGATTGATAATCAGGGTTGGAGGCAACGGGCGTATGTCGACCGACCATGTCGCATAAGTTGGCTGGTCAACGTTAACATGGATGGTTTTCCTTACCACGCCCCAGGCGTCCATTGACGCGATGCTCTCCGCGCGTGGTGAACATGGAGCGGAAGACCTGGAAAGATCCAACATCTTGGTCAGAAAGACACGTCACAAGCGCCCTAGGTCCCTCGGTGCGATAATCCGGGCTTGACTCGGGTAAATCTTCCATCGTGCGTCTGATAAACTGGGCATCCTTCTTCCAAAAAGCGTCGAGGTCACTATGCTTGAGCCATGACCACTTGCTGTCCGCAACGCCCTGCTGAATCTCTGCTATGTTCTGAGGAGTTTTGTAGACAGTCGAGATAGGACCCCTTGTTTCCCAACCACCGGCTTTTTCAATCCCAGGACCAACTTGCGTGTAGAAGTTCTCTCCAACGTCGCTATACAAAATGGAAAACATCCCGTTCCCAATTTCCATCACCTCAGGAGGCGGAGCACCCCATTCAACTGGAAATTGAGGTAGGCTGTACTCCGAAGTCCTTCCCGAGATGACCCAGTACAGGAGACGCATCATATGAGTATCCTTTCCTTCGTTTATGCAGCGGGGCATACACACCGCAACTCCATAGCATGTAACCTCCTGTACTGCTGAACAAGGGTATTGAATAAGCCCGTGTCGCCTATATCTACCAGGTGACATCGAATCTACATACATCTTTTGACCAAGAAGAACGCGTTGTACTGACGTCTCGCGAGCACGCATAGAGTCAAGGGTTGGGCGGCCGCGCCAAATTATCAGCCGAGAGTTGACTGCGTGCTCCATGACGTCCAGCTCACGCTCGAGATACTGCTCCTCGATGAGTTGACCTCCCCATTGAGGCCACGCTCGCTTTCGTGACTCAAGCACTTGAGCTGGGGTGGCGCGAAATGATGTGAGCGAAGCGAGCTGTGACTGAGCCATCTCAGGCAAAGTAGTAAGCCTAGATAACGCCGGATAATGATCGCATGCTGATTGTTCACGTGGGCTTTAATTTTATTGAAAGGATAAGCTGTTAGATTTCGTTCCCAGCATGGTGCGGCCCGTAGAAAATTTAACCCCGTGTGTTTATACGATTCCGTGTTGAAGCGCCTGTATTTTCGAAAGGACCTTGTAGTGAAATGAGTGATTGAATCGGCCCTTCTTCAAAGTTTTCTGAGGAATGGTCGACCATAAAGACCTGCCGATGACGAGTTGCCGAGTTACCTTTGCTAACTACTTACTTAGTTTGATTGAGTCATGATCCAGCTACACGATCTGTGGACACTGCCCGGTAACGTGCCTTCAAGCTCTTTAAGATCTATTGAAAGCGATGCAAACAACAGGATCTGTAAAGAGATGCTGAAAGCCGCTGTTGTAGATATTGTAGCTGATATCGACATGTAGACGAGCGGAGGCTGCAGAGCGACACTCCAATGGCATGTTGTAAACCATTTCCCCCAACAATACCAGCGAAATCTAAAGATCGTGTCACCTGACATCTATAAAAACTTCAACGGCAAACATACTTCTCATTGAAAACCCATTCTGTGTCTGCGGTTTCTCCATCCATACCATTTTATGGCAGGTAAGCGGTTTTGCCTTGCAAAAGTCTTCCCTTCTGTTTTGACCGCTCCCGGAAAATCTGCTTTGGTTGCACTCAGTCTAGTAATGACGAGTACTGGAGGAAGCGGTTTCGTGTCAACTGTCCATGTAGCGTAGGTTGGCTGGTCGGGGTTTCCCTCAGGTTCCTTTTCCATATCCAAAACACCCATGAACACGATGCCGTCGACGGCAAACACGGAGCGGAAGTTGTTGAAAGACCCGACACCCTCGTCAGGGGGGCACGTCGCGAACGCCGTCGGTCTCTCGGCGTGATACTCCGGGTTTGATCCGGGTAAGTTCACATCGTCGGATAAGCTGGACGTCTTTCGCCCAAAAAGCATCCAGGTCTTTGTACTCGAGTCACGTCCATTTGTTGTCCGCAGTATCCTGCTCGACTTTATCATGTTCAAGGATTTCCTGGGTGGTTGGAAAGGGGCGTCTTTCCTCCCATCCACCCAGTTTCTCGATCCCAGGGCCAGCCTCTCTGTAGAAATTGTCCCCTACGGCATCATACAGGATGGAAAACAGTTTCTCCGACCTCAGGAGGCGGAGCACCTCATTCTGCTAGGAACTGGGGTAGGTGGTAATCGGATGTTCGTCCTGATGTGACCCAGTGCAACAGGCGTAGCATGTGGGACGCGCATCCCTTTCCTCGTTTGAGGCAGGATAGATACTCAGGCTACGCCGTAGTAAGTGACTTCCTGCACTTCTTCGGACCCGTTGTATCGAACGTGCCCTTTCGTTTGTATCTGGTCTCAGGTGTAAGATCAGCCTAGCTGACTTTGTCAGTCTCGCAACCAGTGGTACCAACGTTTCGCAAGCACTCGCAAAATCAAGAGTATCTGGGTTATCTCTTGGCGCTAGGACCCTGTATTGTATCAGCATTGACCAGGACGAATCATCGTATTAATCAGATTGGATGTATACCGAGTGATCATCTTGGAGTTCGTGGCGTGTTCTATGGCATGTATTCAGTTGTTGCGCTCTAGATATTGTTCCTCAGTGAGCACGCCTCCCCGATCCTCCTGGGGGACTCGAGCACTTGTGCTGCACGGAAGAGGGTTAGCGAAGCGAACTCGAGTAGCCGGGCTATCGATGAAGAAGCGATGAACCGTTGATCGCGCCCTCCCTCATCCAACTAGGACCTGGCATTGACGATGATGCATTCTATCCAGTGGTAAGTGTCACCGTGGAGAAGACGAACATTCCCACCATGTTTCTGGACCTTTTGGGAAGAAGAGAGTTCGTCTCAGAATATTTCGGTCCGGCTAGCGTTATTTTTTCCCCTCCATGTAGCCGGCATTCAACACAGTGACACACATGATCAATAGCACACACTCTGTCCATGCCCTCGTGCGCCTCCTCAAATCATCCACGGACCCACCCTCCGCCCCAGGACCTTCTAAGATCGAGATAGCCTGTCTTGCTTGGTCAGACCCATCCTTCTTCGCAGCAAACAAGGGTGAAGTCATCGGGGAATGGATACTCACTCATCTTGGACAAGGAAAAAAAACGAGGCGAGGGAGGGACTCGAGTTCTACTTCTGACCCCATCGCGGATTCTAGATATTGGACTTTGCTTTGCAGCGTGCTTACTACCCCGTCTCCAACAAACGCACGACCCGTAAAGACATGGCTCCTTCCTCTGCTCAGTCGATTTCAGCTTGATACAGTCGTCATCGAATTGCTTGCTTTCCACTCCCCGCAAGTACTTGCCCCAGCTCGAGCTGCGCTAGCCGTCCTTTGGCCCTTGGCGGAAAAGAAAATCGGTGTCGATGCACTGGGGGAGTGTCTCAACGCTGTTTTCGATGCTTGTACCACGTGGGAACGGGTGCATGATGATTTGGGTTGGATCTGTTCAGCTGTCGTTGGTGCGTACAGGAACGCATTGGCTAATGCAGGGAACAAGAAAAAAGTGAGTCCCCCATTGTCGGTCGTCCATCGATTGCGACCAGACGCTGGTAAACCGTCAATCTCAGGACTGAATCACTCCTATGTTTATCCAGCTCTACAGTTCCTTTCTTACAGGTTATCTTTCTTCCTGGCTTCGCGTCACCGGCACCAGTCCTTCCCTCGTTAGTCCCTCGTCTACGAAACATCTCCAAGACAGCATATATACTGCGGGCACAGACACCCTCTTTTCTTTCGATGCTCTCAAACAGCCGCTTGATACACTAATTGATGCCCTGTCCTCTTCCCTGTCTCCCAATTCCTCGCTCTTGCCCATTCTCCCAAGACTCTTTGCCTCATTTCTAAACGCGACGCACAGGCATAGGTCTGCACTTTTCGTCACTGCAACTAGCGTTATTGGTGGAAAAGAAGAAGTGAGGAAGAGGGGGATGGAATTTGTAGGAAGATGCTGGACTCTAATCCAGGGCTTTGCGAGCCTTCAAGAGGATTTCAATGCAGAGAGGTGGGGGTCTGTTATTGGTGTTTTTGAGATTGTAGAAAAAGAGCGGCTCTTCATTTCCTGCTCCATCCGCGGCACGCGTGTTGACGCGACGAACCGCGAACATGGAGGGGAACTGGCTTTGAGTGAGGCGAGGGACAAAGCAATTGAGATGTTGGAAAATACAGATACTTCTTCCAAAGGTAAGTTAGCTATATGGTCCGTGTTCCAAACTAACACACATGAGCAGACCATCGAGTAGAACAAGCAGTTCTCTCTGTGCGGCTCCTGGACGTACTGATCCGGATCGAATACGACTTCATTGGGCCTGTGCTGGAGAGAGTACTTTCCGCTTTAATTAGTGTGAGTAGTCTTCATCCTTTTGCGTTTGTAAATCTGACTTTACTGCCAGATCCCACCGACACTATTCCACCTTGTAATAACACCGGCTTCAGAATTTCTTGTCCATGTGCTCGAATATCACACTAAAACACGCACGGTACACACGTACGTGTTGGCCCTTCTGGGTACTGTGGCTGCGAGCTCCGCTTCTTCTGCCTCTGGGGCATCCTCATCTCCTTCCGTAACGCGCATTTTCCCCCTTGCATACCACCTACCTACTCTTGCGCGTGCGCTCCGCACATCATTAACACCCACTCAGGCTACGCCTCTTGTAGCTGCTGCACTCCAGGCAGTTGGAAGCGCTTGGGAGGCCGTTGCGGATGCTGACCGAGAAGGAGGAAGGGCTACTAAAAAGCGGAAGGTTACTGGAAACACGGATAAGAGTGAGCGCGAGGCAAGGATGGTGCTGGCTCAGGCTCAAGCGTTTTCATACACGAGCCGTGTCGCAGGGGTAGTTCTCTCTAATCTGTCCTCGAATGCCTACACCGAAGACGGGGAATATTCTTTGGAAAGTTTGTGGGCCGATGCTGGGAAGTTGGGGTGGACCATTATCTGGAGCTGTCTGAGGGAAAGGACTTGGAAGGGTGAGGAAGATAAGGTTAAAGGCAGAGACGGCAAGAAACGAAGTCATGCGGTCGAAACAGGTCCTCTCCCCACGCATTATCTTCACATTGTGACATCTGCCGCCCTCCGTTTTCTATATGATGTCCGTGCTCGGGTGTCCTTTCTACTTGGGGACTGTGACCGGCTCGGAGAACCAGATCTAGAAACACTGTTAGACGTTGCACGGGATGGGGCTTCGGAACCAGAGCTGGTCCTTGAAATTGTGCGTGGATTTAACTATCTTGGCTCCTGGTTTCTGCTTCCTGAGTTTCTTACCCACTTCTGTACCAGATTCGGACCCTATTCTGGCACATGTGGTACACACGTAACCACGAATCCCAGAAACAGATGGAGACACAGCCAATCTTTACTGTGACACTGGACATCCTCACCGTTCATATATCGTCTAGGTCAAAGTGGTCTGGTGTGTCGGCTGATCTCGCTCGCGACAATCTGGGCCTTGCTGTCCTGTACGTATTGACGGATAGGTGGATCGACGTCCTCGAGTGAGTTAGCTTCTTGATGAAGGTGGAAAAGGTGGGAATACCTTTCCTCTGACTCTTTGGTACTTTGTAGCGCACTGGCCTCGACGGAAAACCTAGAGAAACTCGTTTCTCTGCTACTCGCCATGTCTCTCGATCTGCCCGATGAGGATACCCGGGAGAATTCTGATGAGATTTATCCGCAGCGAAACCAACCTGTCATCACATTCCGTAGTACTCTCCTCAAACTCTTCCAAAATGCACATTTCTGGGAACTGCATAACATCCGAGGTCCGTTGCCCGTCGACTGCCTCGATTCTGATATCTAAGCCCGGTCAACAGTTGTATTTTTGTCATCTGTACTGAACCTGACTGCACTGCTCTCTTCTTTCTGTTTTTCCACCGCTGGAGTCGAGTCACCTTTGCCCACTGCAACAGCTCGAACTGAGCTCGCTTTCGCATGCAATGTGTACAGACTCCTTTATTATGTGCCGCCAGAGTACTTCACTCGTCCTGTGCGTGCCGAACTAGTCAAGAGGGCCATGGCTGGAGACATTCAAATTTGTGCAGTGTTGATGGGCGCCAACGGGCAAAGAAGCAAAGCAAAAAGGGAGGATAAGATTAGAGGTGATACGAAACTTCGGGGGAAATCTCATACAGAGGAATCGGATGATAGGGTTCCAGCAAGGGAATTGAGGAATTGGGCTCGCCGACTGACATTTGTTCGGGCCTTTTTGCAGCGTATGGGACAGTTCCTAAACGCAACTAGCCATACGGTGAGTTTTATGTTCGCACCCTCTACCGTGCTCATGCAAGATATGTGCGAAGACTTCTTTGGCTTTTGTCAACCATCTACTGAGCCCATCATGCATATCCTCCCCTTCAAAGGCACTCACGAGTGTCACTCTCGATTTGATACAATTGCACGTTGTGTGCGTTCAGCCCTTCTATTTCGAGCATGCCGATCATAATTTCTGCCTTAGGAGCCTCCTGCGCTCACAAGAACCGGAGGCAGCAACATCAATTTCCGGCGTCATATTTACGCTTATAACCGCTGAACCATTTTCACAACCGAACTCTCAGGAGACGTGGTCGCATGTCATCGCTCAGTCAAGCGCCCTCAGGCTTATCGAACGGTTGACAAGTGACTTTGATTCCGCTAGGTACGGTCTCGTGATAAATCGCACATGTTATTGATACAATTAACACAATGAAGTCTGTCCAATGAGGTCAAACGCTCGTTGAAGTCACTTCTCGAGGCCCTGGAGTCCGCGCTTTCACCACACACACAACGATCGGTGGAAAGAGATACCATGGAGTTAGATCAGTTCCTCTCCAGTGAACAAATTAATGCATGGTCTCGTATCTTGTCGTTGACGCGGTGGCTAGGAATCAATTGTGGGTCCATCAAGGATCACCTAGTCACTGTTCCTGACTCTCTTCTAGCTCGAGTTGTTTCAATTTCGCTTGGGCTGAAGCTGGCGACATCAATGTGTAGTGAAAATTCTGCCAGACGGGATCCTGAGACTTGCTCAAGTGTCCTCAGGCTTCTGTCTGAGGAACTCCGGTGTATGCCTGACATCTCACATCGTGTTCACCTTGATATCCTGGTCGGTTTCTATGCAGCCAACGGTGGCTACCAGGGTTCTGATCGTTCGTCATTTATTTCTTCTGTCCTTTTATCTCGTGTTCTTAACTCTATTTCAGAAGTTGAACGTATCATGGACACCAACATCTCACAAGCCTCAAAGAAATTGTCTGTCGAAGATTTTTCTCACTTATTAGATGTCATGATAGAAGGGATTGGAGGAAGCGGACTCCAAGTATGCCATCGTGAACGCTTAATCCATCTTGGTAAGGTCATCCTACACGACGCACCGCAAGGTAGACTTGATTCTATAAGTAGAATTTCCATCTTGTTGACAAAGGTCGACAGGCACACTAAAGGTCGTTCAGAACTTTGTGACACGATGCTTTAGTTTGTTTGCTGATCGAGAGGAGATTTATGGGGGTTCATCATCTCTAAAAACACAATTCCTAGAATTTATTGCGAGGCATTGTTCAGATAGGGTGCGCATTCCTCGATGTGATACTGGACTCGTTTGCCGACGTTTCATCACAGCCGGTAGCCATCCGCTCCATGGATCTCGGTAATATATGGTCGCTCCTTAGCAAACTAGTCTCCGGTTCCTCAGAGCATGACGCTGCGACAATGTTCCCCATTTTCCGCCATATCGTCACTATCACTGATGCACTCGTTCGACTGCGGCGCGACCTTGTCGTACATACCCTCCCTCATCTCAGCCTTGTCCTTCGCCAGCTAATGATGCTCACCCGGAAGATACGCCCCCAGCTCGGTGCAAAACAGAGCAAAATCGTCACAGACACGTTCCCATCGTGGCTATCTGCATCCCAACCTGTATCTATAGACGAAGCACGCGCTCTCGCTCGTCTCCTGACCTCGCTTACCGCCAAAACTGTCCCGAGAATGCACGCCTCTGTGCATCCATCGACATCCACAGAATCACAGAAAGCAGAATCTCTCGCCAAGCCGTTTGCGAAATACGCATCGTACGTGCTCGTCGCGTACGTGGATGCGTTCAGCGACCCGCTGTGTATTATAAATGCAGAGATGAGGAGGGAGCTCGAGCCTGGGTTGTTTGCCTTGTGTGAAATGGTGGGGGAGCATAGCCGGGACGCTTTGATGATGTCTGCGCTGGATTCAGGCGGAAAATTGATCATAAAGTCTCTTTGGAAGGACTATGAAAAGCAGCGGTACGTGGGCAGGGGTTAAAAATCAATTGTTATCTAGGACATCTAGATTCAATCCGACCAATATCATTTTGCATTAGCTTGTTGCATTCGGGTGCATTGAACAAAGATTTTGATCATCCAACTTCCTCCGATAGTGTACTCAACTTCACATATTTGATACGATAGCCCACGGTACTTGTTGTATGACTGCCCTGGCAGACGACATGGCATGCGACACCATCACAGAAAACTTCCGTCGTTTGATTGATCAACCATGGTATCTGTGCGAAACTAGAAAGACCGACTTATCGGGCGGGTGGATGACATGGTACGTATCGCACGATAAATTGGGTTTTCCTGATGTGTCCCGGAATACAGAATAATCCAAGATCCAAGGTGGGTTCTTGTAATCAGCGCACGACAAAGCCCAGTTCATGTATTTGGATTCAACTATAGGACCTGTATCTAGCTCGGCTTGGTAGCCTTGACATATACATCCCGGAAGGGACTCAGCTTCTTGGGTGGCGCCTGACCAGGCGCCCAGCCCGCCTTTGCCTTCTCTTCCTTCAATGTCTTCATGAGGTCAAGAAAATCTTCGACCGCTCGAGGAGAACTCTGGATATGCAGCACTATACGAGATCCATTGATCTTGATGGGATCTCCAAGCGCGGCGGCACGCTCGACGACCTCCCAATACTCCACGCCGATAGTAGACGGGTCATAAAACAACTGTCGATGCACGGTTGTCAGGAAATTATTTGGACAACTGACACGAATGTTAGGTGGCGCACTGTGCAAGTTTCAGCCGGACTCAGGATCCCGACGCCGATGTCCATGAGACCCTGTTGCATGCGCTTGGCAAGCGCATGGACTCGAGGAAGAAGTGGGAAGTTGTGGGTGAGCGCGAAGGCAGCACAGCCAACCAGATAGCCCGTCTGACGCATTCCGCCGCCAAAGAGCTTCCTGAACGATCGTGCTTTGGTGATGAAAGCCTTTGTGCCGACTAAACATGACCCGATCGGCGCACCTGGAGAACAGATGATAAGCGCCACAAAGCTGGCAGAAGAAGAAATGGATGAGATCGCACCGAGACCCTTGGAAAGGCACAGGCTGACAGAGTCAAATGGGTCACACAGTTCTTTCATAGACAGTCCTGTTTCGACAGCAACATGCCAGATTCGTGCTCCATCAAGGTGCATGACGACGTCCCGAGCATGCGCATTCTTTGAAATCTCCCATACATCCTTCTGAGGTATGATAGTCCCGTTGAGGGTATTCTCCAGTACGATGACTCGCGTTGGCGCGCTGAGTACAGTCAAGAGTGAGATTCGATTTCGGCAAATCTGCAAGTTTGCCTACACATGCACGTCCGTGCCAGAGACGATGTGTGGCTCGATGTCTTCCCATGTCAGATGGTGACCTGTCGGCTCAATGGTACATGACTAATACCTCGGCGTCTTTGTCTTTTGCGGACCCACCGTTCTCAGGGAAGATAGGAATGGTGGTCGCCTGCGAGTGGAACGCAGCACCGCCGGCCTCACTCCTGAATGTTGAACCACCGTGAGTCGAACGCGCGTGCCAACGACATCTGTCACTCACCGATAGATATGGGCGCGAACATCGGTGATGACAGAGTGAGGTGGCTGCTGGAGGTGCGTCCGCAGAGCAACCTGGTTGGACATCGTTCCACTTGGTAGGAAGAGACCAGCTTCCTTGCCGGTTATCTTGGCGATATGCGCCTCGAGGGAAGCGGTGGATTCGTCAAAGTAGACATCGTCGCCAAGTGAAGCACGCAGTGCATATTCGTTCATCTGCTTCGTTGGAACTATTTAGCGCGGGGATTTAGTTCATACCCGTCGTTTGATAGATGCGTGTATCTACCTGTAACTGTGTCCGCTGCCGTGCTTCGTTTCAACGACCGGACGAGTATATTACTAACACGAGGGGCTCACAGAGAAAGGTTCTCGATATCTCTTGGAGCTTGAGCTCATTGTCGACCGCTTGATTCTTGGTGAGGATGTCGCACTTGACCTCGGCAAAGAGCTGGGCAAGTTCAAAGTTTGTCATGGATGGCATCGGACAAAATTGAACTGTACCAGTGCTAGCGGCAGACGAATATATACGTGGTTATGGCCGGCGCTTGGGTGGAGTGGAGGGAACCGGACAGCCCGCACCCGGGCGGTGGTAAGGCGGGCAGAAGTGTGTATGTGTGTATCTAGGTACAATGGTAACGAATGGATAGGACGCGAGTGGACAAAAAGCCGTGGGCTTTTTCCGGCCCGAAACTGGGCTCGACACTGTCGGGTGGAGCGAGCTGTGAGGGCAAGCTCAAACGGCGGGAGCGACGGACAAGGCATGAATATTTGGTGGATGCAGCCTGTGACCCAGAGAGGACCCCTTTAGTACGGAACGCTGGGGCAGCGAAACAAGAGCAGACCATATCCTCCTGCCTCGGGTGACGCAGGCCGCCAGCTGCCCGGACAAGTTCGCTTGTGGAACTCCGGCTGGTCACCAGACCAAAGGGCGTCTGATTACGGTCAAAGATAGCGTCATGCAAAGTTGTGTATGTCTCGGCACATGTACGGTAGAAAACAAAACGGTCCGTCCTTCCCACAAATCAGCAATATCGTCAAAGGTGGTACCAATCAACACAAGATAAGAATTCGGGGGGATCACCGCCCCTCGTTCCATTAATCCCGCGCCAGACGTGAGATGGTGAAAACACTGAGAATGACGACAGCAAGAGCACCTATACTCGCAGGAAGTAACAGGTCCTTGGGGATACCGAACACAACCTCCTGCCGCGGTGACACATGGATCTGGGGGGGTGAAGCCACAACGGGTGGTTCCGGAGCAGCCTCTAGCTGCTCAGCCGCCCTCGTCTCCTCTTTTGGGGGTGTCGTGACCTCGCCAGGCCTGGTTTCGCTCTTGTCGGCACCTGCTTCCCCCCAATACTTGCCACCTTGGATGAACAGTACAACGCGATCCAAGCCCGCTGTACGTGCAATTTTGACGGCGTCAGCGATATCACTGTCGCTTGTGATCAGCACTGTATCCCCATCTGCGTCCGTGTACGACAATGCAAAGTCTGTCGGGTCAGGCTTTTGGTCCGAATCACCGTTGTACGATGCGAAGAATGGGTCGGTGACGAGCTTTCCGGATACAATCTCGCGAAGCATCTCAACACTGTCGTGCCTAGCTTGAAAACGATGTGTCCGACCACTTGGTGTGCGGAACTTGAAGACATAGGTACCATCGTCGATGGGTACGGTCGAGGTCGCTCCAATGATGCTAGGGATATGATGTCCACCTTTCTTGCGCGAGTACGCGTCAAGAACAGACTCGTGGTCATCATCAACAACAGATGCAGAGTCGTTGGGATGGACTTCTGGATAGGGTGACTGCTGAATGCGGGAGAGATTATGTGCCGAGACAGAATGTCCATCCGTGGGGACATGCGAGCCTGATACTATGGATTCGGCATCGTCGTGGCCACCAATGGAATCAAAGAAACGGCCCCACATTGGACCACCTTCCGTGTCAGCATTTTCCCCAGCTGCCTCGGCACTCATCGCATTCATCTACCACAAGTCAACAAAGGGATGGGGTTGACAAAACGTGACAGACCTGCTCGAGAGTGGCGTATGTAAGTTTGAGTACGTCAACAATGGCCACTAGCCGTCCATCGGCTTCCACAACAGGAAGATTGAGGTAGTGGCCGTCTGCAGACAGATGCCTCAGCGGAAGTTGGTTCAGGACTAATTGTACATACCGTGCATCTTCTTGAGTGCGTCATGGACAGTCATGGTTGGAGGAGCAATGTCGGGATGAGGAGTCATGACGCGAATGACGCTGCAAATCCCTGCATCCAAACCGGCAGCAATAACCCGAAGGACTATATCCTTGCTGGTGAAGATGCCGGCGATCTTGGGGTGTACGGTGTCGGACCCGGGAGTACTTTCCATGACGCAAACGGCTGTCACTCTGTGCTCTTTCATTAGCTTTGCAACTTCACGAACTGTTGTCTTCGGGGTCACTGTAGCTGGCTGCGTGCGCGAGTCCATGACTGTGGTCAGGTCGGGCAATGCAGTCTTTTCGCGGAGTGCGTCGACGTATGCGAGCATAGCGGCTGCTTGAGGATTAGAAGCCATACCGGGGCCGAGCTCTGACTGTACGCCAGCAAGAGCGCTGTAAAGCTTCTCGGACGCGGAAGAGCTGCGCTCGACCTTGTTGAGTGCCTCGTGAAATACTTTTGTGATATCGAGCAAACCGACGACATTTCCTTCCTCGTTGCAAACGGGCTAGGGGAGAAGAAACATGAGATGAATGAAATGAACGCGTGTGATGGCTGACCAAATGACGAAAGTGTCTTTGGACCATGAGCTGGAGAGCCTCTGTTGCACTGGTGGTGTCACGGGTGACCATGGGACCGCGGGTCATGATATGGCTGACGGGTGTCGAGTGAGGATCAAGACCCTCTGCAGTGACCTAGTGGAGATGGTCGGCGGGACCGGGATGGAGTAGGGGAGGGGGACATACTCTGTATGCCAAGTCCTTGGCGGTGAATATGCCGCTCAGACCCTCGTCGTCGTCGACGACAAGGACACAGTCGGTACGCTTGGCAGCACATAGCTGACTCGCTTCTGCGACGGTGATGTTCTCGGGAACGGTGAGGGCGGGACTGGGCTTGAGGGCAGCGACTGTTCCCTTGGCTGCTGCAGGCTTTGCAGGACGTTTTCCGCGGCCGGACTGGAAGGTTGTCGAGATGGTGCGCTTGCGAGCGAGTTCGGACTCGATTTTCCTGCGGATTGCCTGTGGGGGGTTAGACGGGCAGAGGAAGGGACAGGAGACGAACCTCGTCGCGCCGTGACTGCTTCTTGCGCGTGTCGGAGAGGGAGGGCGCGGTGGAGAGATTCGAGGCGGACATGGCGGGGGGGTGTCTGTGGGGGAGGGGAGACGACGAGCGGTCGGCGGCGGGCGAGTGCGTCGGGACGGGTATGCGGGACATGGCAGAGACGGTGTCATATCAAGTAATTAAGTATTTCGGCCCGCCTCTTTGTGTGGTCTTGTTTATCAAAAACAAGAAAATAATTAAAAAATTACGGTTCCATCGACAAGAAATCGACATCGACGCGCTCACTCCCTCCTCGGCTCAATCACGCTCCCGCCCCACTTGATCGTAACCTCCCTCGCCCTGCCCCACACCGTCCTCACAGCAGGCGGCACAGCAGGGCTGGCCAACGTAGCCGAGACACGCCCATCAGCGTACGCGACCGCCTCCCGTGTAAACGCAGATTGGTAGTATCGCTGGCGCAAAAAGTGTGCATAGATCACCGGCGCCATCAGCGAGTTCCGGAACAGAAGTGCCCCAAGCGCAACCCGCAAAAAGATGAACAACTCCGCAAATGCCACCACACGCATCGCGGGGTCATAGTTCGCTGTTGCACACACGGATCAGCCATCATCCACAGCGACATCATACCACATACATTTTACCCAGACCTGCAAGCGTTTCGCAAGAGGATGCGGCTGAGGCGGCCCCCCAGCGGTAGCAGGCGGTCCCGGAGGAAGATACTGAGACATCAACGTCGTGCGTGTGAACGTCAGTGCATGGAAGAGCGAAAACACAAAGTAGGGCGTCAATGCGACTATCCATCACGATCACTCGTTAACAGTGCTCCTAGTCACCTCACAGACAACTTACGAGCAACCGGCTTGGAACTCCACCAGAAAAACGCGAGCAAAAAGTATTGGACATTCTGTGCATCCATGTCAGCGTGCGCCCCATCTCGAGTCTACAGACCCACCTCGTCCGTAGCTGCTTTTTTGACAAACGCCAGGTTAGGCCGCGGAGTCTAGGGTACGCGAGGTGTGAAACCAAACACGCGACAAACGGCATCCGCTCTCACCCCGAGTGATTTACTGCGAACACGCGGACAAGGTCAGTAAGACGCCACGCCACTACCACGCAGGACTAGCGCTACTCACTGGCACACGATCGCATAGCTAACGAGTGCACCCAAGAAACTGACTGTAGATACCAGTTGTGGGCACCACACGGGAAAACTGAGCGAGAGCAAGGCATACCTTTGTACCACCACGCAGAGACGGTTGTAAAGGTGATGCACGCAATAAAGTATCGCAGAGCTGCTACTAAGAGCAAGAAATGACCAGTTGCCCATAGATAGTGCTGTACACGCAACGAATAACAAGGGCACGTAGACAAATTTGGTGTAAGCGAGGGACGTGGAGAGAGAAAAGGGGAGTATGTGTCACCTGAGTCGTCGCCATGAGTGCTGCACGCAATGGATTAGTGCGAGATAGACGAGATAGAAATTTTGCTGCGAGGGTGTTGTACTTAAGTCAGCTAACCGCCCTGCCTGCAGGTGACTTTAGGGCAGGTGTACACGTAACCCTGCTCGCCCCGGCATGGTCATAATAAAGATTTTTTCGGTGACCACGTGATTCACTTGGATTTTACTCGGGGAATAGCACGTGATGCATTCCGCGAAGGATATCATCAATCACACAGAGGACAAGATGCGCCCAGCTCCACCACACCACAAGTACAATGGTGGGCAGGGTATAGTGGGTGACGCTGAGCGTGTTTGAACACGCCGTGACGTTCGCGCTCAAGATTTGGGGAGGCTCGGATAGAGAGGTTGGTGGCGTGTTTCCTCCGATGTGCTGCCATCCTCTGCCACTCCATTCTCCCGAATTCGCAACACCATTGTCGGGTGGTGCAGACTACCGTCGTGCTGGTGCACATTCTCCTTCGTCGGATTTGCCCAACCAAGGCACACTACAAATGAGCTCTCGGGTTGGTGCGTACGTGGTCATTTCCTCCCCTGCCAGCACCGTCGTGCCTTGGCGTCTGTGCCATCCTCGCCGTCAGCGCCATTGGGGCTCCCCCTGCAAATTCATTGTGTCCACTCCCGATCCAAACCATAGATTGGACCAATGGCATGAGAACACTACCTGAACTCTTCGAGGGCACAAGAGTTGTCACACACGTTGTGTTTGGAAAATCGTTTAGCGACTGGTGGGCGCATCATTTCCTTCGCACTTCACTAGTTGTTTGCCTCTGCTCGACCATGACTCCCTGGGTGTATTTAACTCTATGCCTCTTGTCATTTGTACTATGCCTACCGCCAAGCAAGATGCCCAGTCGGCAATTTCCGAGTTGGATCGCACACTATTTCCGAGTGCTTCCCTCTGGAACCCCGGGTACCCGCCCTTGATTCCTTCCGTGATCTCTTCCTTGTAAACCCGGCGTAATCGTTCTTGCCAGGCACGTTGGCCTCGTTGTGCCAACTTTTGGGTAGCGGAAAGAGCGAAGCATTAGACAGCGCCTTGATGCGTTTCTTATAAGGTGAGACGGCATCAGATTTGGGGTGAACTTGGTATTCGATCGTTCGGACAGTCTGGATTTCCACTCACGTCGACCATTGGAGAACACGGGTCGGTCCATGAGGACCATACACAAAGTACAAGCTCGGGATGTTATTAATCGTCATTCCTAGGCCTCAACTTTCAACGGGACGGTGTGTTATGCAGAGTGGTCAATCGCCGGGTACGGGTTCAAGAACTCACTAGGTGATCGTGCCATCTTGCCAGTGGTCCTGGATCCTCTCGTCATTTACCCCACGTAGGTCCAAATCGATGAACGTGTCAATGTGGGTGTCATGCATTTCAGTCACGCATCTGGAGGTTCGCCAGTACGCGCACCCGTGACAAGAATGAGCACATCGAGTTCAAGTCCCTTTTCCATCATCTTCACACCCCTTGGTGTGATTTCAAGGATGCGACTTGCATTAACGTCGATCAGGTCAACATTGTCCTGACTGAAAATCTCGTAGAAAACTGTTCTAGGCGTGGACGCTTGCAGCCAAACGGGCAAGGTGGAATTACGGGTACCATTATCTCGTGTTTTATAGGATCCTTGACCCTCTCTCCGACCTTCCTCCAGAATGTATACGCAATGTCATGTCCTTGACACGGAGGAGGTCTTGGTAATTGGCAACTACAGTACGCTGGACTCATGAGCTCACAGTGGCTGTGCTAATACTTTACGCCAGGAATGGAAATCTCCCCATATATAATGCTTGGAATGTCGCTTGTCTCTCTTTTTCACTGTCCGTCATCATCGAGCGTGGGGTCCATTCGAGGGTGGTTCCGTTGGATGTAGTGATAAGGTTTGCATATATATCCTCATATCGCTGCTTGGAGTCACTGGTCCTGAATTTGCTTACTGACCCGACATCATGGGGCCCATTGGCATTGGTAGAGTTCGGAGTTCGTTGGAATGCGTGTACATCCCACGGTAAAAATCGGGTCTGAACAGATTACGACATGGTCACCGACTCCACTGCTGTCCCGATGCTTTCGCCTTCTTCCGTTCCTTCCCTTTCCTAAATTTCTCCTTGTCAACCGCTTTCTTCCCCAACGTCTCTATCCGGCGTTCCTTTCCTTGTCTTCTCGGAATATCTTTCCGAAAACCCCCATTTTCTGCCTCCACGATATCCACATCCTCGCCACTCTCCGCACCCTCCCCAAGGGGCACATCCTCCCACTCCTCCTCTTCTTCGTCCCGTCGTCGCTTCTTTCCCGTACTAGATCTACCGCTTCCGCCGCCAATGTTTATGTTGACACGAGGTGGGATGGCAAAGCCGAATGACTTGCCAACCTTGGCAAGATCAAGGGCATTGATATCAAATATTTTCTTGAGCGAATAGGAGGCATATGCCTGAAGATAAGATCTGAAACCGTCTCTTGCAGACTGATGCAAGAAGTAGTTCTTTTGTAACAGTTTTTCCAACTAAATTCCACGTAGTGTTAAATTCAAGCCTGTCGATGATACTGTGGTAACGTACCTGAGTCTGCACATTGGCGATCCGGTCCGCCGGGAAAGAATACTCATTAAGAGGAACTTTTGCATCTTTCAAATACCGCAGGAAGCCCAACTCGCTCTCCAGTAAGAACAATAGACTCTTCCCAACTTTTCCGGCTCGTGCGGTACGCCCCACACGATGTATATAATCTCTCGGGTCGTCTGGGGGGTCGTATTGGATAATCCAATCTACACGAGGGATGTCAAGCCCACGAGCGGCAACATCGGTACAGAGTAAGATGCCAGTTTCAGCGTTGATGAATTCGAAGAACGTATTGGTACGTTTCTGTTGTTTTTGTTTGCCCTATATCGTTCAACGGTCAACAAGTCCACAATGTCTGCCGAGAGAACCATACGTGTAGGTCTAGCACTGGTACATCGATGTAGTTCAGCAGTTCGCCGTGATACTTGACGGAATTACAGCTAGAGAAGAAGACAATGATTTTCTTCTTCAAGTTCTTTTTGAGGAAGGTGAAAAGAAGAAGGAAACGACGATCGGATGAGCACACGACGTAACCCTGGGATAGCGTCGAGACGGTGCTCGTCGCCTCTTCCTTGTCCACGTCGACATGAAGAGGCCCAGGGCGCAGTGATATGCGAGCGAGGTCCTGAACCTTTGTGGTTTGCGTCGCCGAAAAAAGCATGGATTGTCGGCCATCTATCAAGGATGGAATTAGACCAGAGGTCGACGACATGATTGCACAATACCATTTGGAAGGATCGCGATGATTTTCTTCATCTCTTCTTCAAAACCGATCTCCAATATTCGATCCGCTTCGTCAATGACGAGTGCTTTTAGGTTACGGAAAACAAATCCTTTGGTATTCTGTTCTTATGAGTGCTCGTTGGTGAACCTAGCCTCGCGAGGCTTACTTACTTCAAGATGGTCGAGTAAACGACCTGGCGTCGCTACGAGTAGATTGACGCCCTTTTCCAGCTTTTCGACCTCTGCCCTCCGATTTGCACCGCCAATGACAATACCAAAGGTCTGTGAGTGATGCCCCATCAAATCCTTCGCAACGCCGAATATTTGCAACGCGAGCTCTCGTGTGGGGGAAACGATAATGATACCAGTTCCTATGAACAGAGCGAAAATCCGATTGGTATGGGACTGTCATAGTACTTGGCATACACCCACCATTTCTCGGCTTGAATTTCATCCGATGCAGCAGTTCAACGGCAGGAATCAAGAAGGCGAGAGTCTTTCCTGAGCCAGTTCGTGCAGCGCCAAGGACGTCTTTCCCGGCCAGGAGCGGTGGAATGGCCTTGGCTTGTACGGGAGTCATTGTCTTGAATCCCATGTCTGCGAGAGCTCTATTTGTCTGTTCTGAGAGTCCGAGAGAAGAGAATGGTTCTCTGCCTGTAACATTTTCCTGGGGAGCTGCTGAAGGCGGAGCAAGCGTTTCTTCCGTCATTGAGGTCGCCTTTAAAAGTCGGCGTGGTATGCGCAATATCCCTTATCGGCAACATCCGCTTGTGCTGCCTAACGTTTGCCACTCACTGCCTCATGTCTACCCGGGATCTTGCTTCCTATCTTACAGCTCACGACATAAAAGCGCTCTCCTACGTGGTTCCAGTCTGTCTCTCTCTGGGACTGGCATTCTGTCTTGGCGCACATTTCGGCGCGAAGAACGTGCTGTGCAAGGGAGATCCCGGTCCCGGACGAGAGGACGATGAAGACGAGGGATTAGCCGATGGTGATCTTTCCTCCATAAAGCCACGGACGATGGAGCAGTGCAAGCTTGTATGCGTCAGTCTGTTTCGGCCAAAGGATCTCCATTGACGAGGTACAATATGCAGGTGTTGGTTGTACGGACGGATTTGAAGATGACCCAAGGAAAAATTGCAGCGCAGTACGTGACTGTCTCTTATGCACTGACACAGCTCTGAGTTGCTTAGGTGTGGGTATGTCACACGTCTTGGTTGAGAGGTCGTTGTGTTGACCTATAATTTTGCAGTCACGCGACCTTGGCATGTTACAAGGCACTCATGAAAACGAACCCGCAGGTAGGTTGTCCAGTGTGAATTGGTGTCCGACACATTCCAAGACACATTTAGCTTGTACAACATTGGGAACGAACAGGGTACGTTTGGTCGACTTGTCTGACTCGCCTGAAGCTAATTTGAGCAGACAGGCAAAAATCGCCCTCAAAGGGTCCTCCGAGGAAGAGCTACTAGAGCTAGAGGCAATCGCAAGGAGTCTTAATCTATGTGCTCGGTCGATACTTGACGCGTATGCTGTATTCTGGTGGCAATATTTGTCTGCTGATGACGGTGCGCTGTTCCAGTGGGCGTACGCAGATTGCGGCAGGATCTCGTACTGTGCTTGGAATTGGTCCCGGTGGGTTTCCCCGCTTGAACCCATGCTTGTGTCAAGCACTAATGAGTGGCTCCGCAGCACCAGTTGACCTTATAAACCAAGTTACTGGCCATCTCAAGCTGCTACGAACTGCAAGAAGTACATATGCTTGCTGGATATACCGTCAATTACAATTCCTTCTAGTAGGCGAGTGGATAATCTATGTGCATGATGTCTGCAAAGAAGGTCTAGGGTGTGAGGACTCTGTGCCCCTTTTGTCCGGCATCGCCATTTAATTAACCAACCTCGAGCCTTTCCCGCGGGATGCGTCACCACCCTGCCCGACGTCGTCTGTCGGATTGACGTCAATGTAATTCGACGCCGTGGGGGATATACACACCTGAATCCAGTTTGATGAGTACAGGATGGCTGTCTCCGGGCGCCTCTCCAACAGCCCCCGAGAGCCCACTGCCTCCGCCTCCCAAACCGGTTAACAGGCTGGCCAGTTCAACGAGGGCGTTACCCCGATTCCCTGCATTCTCTGCAAGGAGCGTCGGAGCTGACGTGCAACGAAATTACCCTAGTGGCTTACCAGATGCTATCTTGAGTAACGATATGCCCGATAGTGCAGACATGTTGCAGTCTGCGGGGGTGCCTGTGCAATTGCTTGTTGCAGGAGATTCGGAGCCCCCGTCTGCCTGGCCGCCGATGCCGTTGCGTGCAGATATCTCGTCGACGGGGATGGCGCGCACAGCCGCAACGAGCACGATTGCGAGGACGAGGGCGGGGCAGTGGGGCATGGTGGTGGTGGTGGACGAATGTCAAGGGGAGGGACGCGGCTGGTTTATGAGTCTGGCGTTCTGGTCACGTGGATTGATTTCTCGGAGAGCTATTACATCATGGGAATTCTGTCTCGTTTGCCGGTTGCTCGGCATTTCCTCGCTCGTTGAGCGATACGGCATGGCGACTACGATCACCCTAGCCAGAACATATCAGCATTTCTTCCACACCCATCCAAACCGTACTCTCGCGCTCACTGGCGGCACACTCAACGCCTTTGGCGACATCGTCGCTCAGTTCACTCAGAATGCCGTGCGCACCTTCGCCACCATTCCGTACTCTTATCGCTCAACCATCGCTTTCTCTCCAGCGTGCTCAAGACAACCAGCATCGACCAGGTTGGGACTCTGCACGCACCCTTCGTTTCTTCTGCTTCGGTGTCGGCATGAGTATGTACTCTGCTTCCTCTTCGGAAGTAAACCTTGAACCCGCTGTTTCCGAGGCCCTCTACTAGGCAGATGGAACCTTTTCCTCGAACGCAGGTTTCCTCTTCGTAGGCGGCGCACCCACAGAGTTAGCTTCAAAGCCCTATCAAAGAGGGTTGCTGCAGATCAGTTCGTCATGTGTGTTTGCTGCGATCCACCAGTTGCTGCCTTCATCTGATCATTACATTTGTCTAGGGCGCCGCTGGGCGTATGTCCTTCCATTCTTTGCCTCTCTTTTCCTAATCACATCACCCCCTCAGCTTGCAATCTTTATCGGTTCCATTGGTATCATGGAGGGCCGAACTAAGAATCAAATACGGGACAAATACACTGACATGTACACCACTGCGTTACTAACCAACTGGAAAGTCTGGCCGTTAGCACAGGTACACTCTCCCGACATCCCGTCGCGTCGAATCTAACAGCCACAGTTAATAAATTTCCGATTTATGCCTTTGCCGTATAGAATACCATTTCAGTCTGCGTGTGGTGTCTTCTGGACGCTTTACCTCTCCATTCTCAACGCCAAGTACGCTTTCTACTTGATCACCGAAAAAAATTCATCTGAAACCCATACCTTCCAGGGAAGATGAAAAACAAGACAGAGAAGCCGCGATGCGGTAGACATTGCACTGTATATCCAAACTCGTTCAATTTGATCCATTGGTTCTTCCTTCGACGTATCATCGTAGATGCCTTCGATGTTCCGCTAGGGTAGCTTAGATTTTAATCCATTTCCTTTCCATATTGTCTCGGATTCTTTCCGGTTGTTGTCCTTTACTTATATATCGGGGTTAGAAGGGTTTCCAAGCAGAACACTGATACGCATATTCCTGTAGCCAAGACACATATATGGACCTCACTTCCCATCATGTCTGTCCATACTTGGGTTTGAAGAACGCGGGTGGAAGTTTCGACAGCACATCTACCAGGGGTCTCTCCACCAGAACCATTTCTCCTGGGCCCATAAAATCCAGTGCGAGAATCAGTCGATAGTGTGTAACCATCCGCAAATTTCGCGCCTCGTGTGCACTATTTTGGAGGTCCGGACGTGGAACAACCTGATGTTCTTGTGGAGGATGTCTTGCCTCGGACTTGCGACGTTTCCGCGGCTCTGTATATGTGCTTAGCCAGTCAAGCCTGAGTTTACATAGCCAGGAAGAACCCCAGAGGATGGCTTCTCTCTGAGAGAACGTGGTAGAAAGTGGTCCAGATTTTTCTTGTGAGAGGTTGGTCATCTCGAGGTCACCGTTCGCCAAAGCTGGTGGGGCCAGAACCGGGCCCGGTTCAAAAGTAATACCCAGTACAGGGTCCGGTGTATTGAACAGTTGCTTTGGGATGCGCGAGTTGAGGTCGTGGGCCCATACAGGAACTTCACTACGCTCGACATCAAAGATGTGTATAGTGTTGTTTGGAAGGGCGATCATGAGGATCTGTGGCTTCTCTGGGGTAAAGGTCAGCACATTTGGTGGGTGGGGCAGTGAAGGTAAAGTCGTGTGGTACTGCAGAGACAGGTCAGCGGGTACGTTTGGTAGTATAAAAATCCAACTTGCCTGGACTGAGTCGAGGTTGAATACGAACGTCCGACAGAGTTCATCCGCAGTCGCGAGCCACTGTCCATCGGCGCTGATGGCCATGCGTATCACAGATGGGGGGCCATCTAATTGAGGAAACTCGCCGTCATCGTCGTTTGCATCTTGCACTTGACTTTTACTCGATCCACGAACTAACCGACCTCCACTAAGAGAGATCAGTTTTCTGTGGTGGTCGAATCGTCTCAACACGGCGGGTTCCTCAGTGCTCAGGTCAATTATGAGAATTAGTGATGTCAATGCTGAGGCCAAGACCATTTTGCTTGAGTCGGGTGTGAAGACGAAGTAACTTCCCCCGGTCGAACAGGATCCATTTGAGCTCGAAGTAGATATGTGCGCTTCTAACACGGTGGTTAACGAGCGGACCCGCCTTGGCTTTATCTTCCCTGTGGGCTGGTGGGGGCGTTAGCACCTTTGTCGCATGGCGTGGATGCAGACTCACGGTCTTATCCAGTCCAAAAAGTTTCGTTTCGTATAAATCAGAAACAACTAGCCACCGTCCATCGTCCGAAAGAGCGCTTGCTACAAGGTTCGTCTGTATATTGAGCTCCATCTCGAGCATACTTTCCCAGCTCACCCTCAGCTCGGGGTCTGTGGATATATCCCTGCCGTCAATCACCATCTCTGTATTTGGGATGTTGAGCACACGCCAGATATTCAACCCAGTCTCGTGCATGTACGACACAAGCCTTGCGCCCCTAGCTATGCAAATAGCGGAGAAATATGGAATCCGCCGATAGTGTGAATCTTCGAATGTGGTTGCGACACTCGTTCCTAGTGGATTAACGACTCGTGCTGCCACGGTGGACGTTGTCACACTCGCGGGTAGACAAGGTGTCAGGACCACGGACATGTCGAAACCGCCGGACACGAGAATGGGCACTATGAATGGAACGCCAGGAGCGAGTTTCCGTCTGTAGACGGGTGGAAGCGGACTATAAGGTGGCCACATTGCCAGTGAACGTACATCGTGCGAGTGCATTCGTCGCGAGGCTGACTGGATCCATCGACTCGTGGCCACACCCAACGTTGACGAAGGACCTGGAGTAGACGAAACATAGCTAAATTGAACTATTTTCTGGTCCACGCCTGATGTAAAGACAGTTGTCCCGTCTGGCCCAATCGTGAGACAGAGTACATCTGCGCCGTGCGCAGTGAAACTGTGAGTTTGCGTGCATGTTAGAGGATCCCAAAACTTGACGGTACCCAACGAATCGCCCGATATGATCGTTCCATCGCTGCCGTTGTTTTAGATCTTGGAATGGCAGGACAGACGGAAGGGCTCTCACGCAAGTACTCCAACCGTCCATACAAGTGTCCTGTCTCCTTTTATTTTATCGGTCCTCATGCGGTCAGTTGGACGCCCGGTGCGGATGTCCCACTTGCGCAAGCTGCTATCCGAGCCCCCGGTTACGAGCCACGAATCGGTCCACCCACATTCTTCGTCCTCACTGTCATCCTCACTTCCCTCCGAGACATCGCGTTGGGTCGCAGAGTTGTGTGCATTTGGATTTGGCTGTCGAGGAGCTGGGGGACCCCATGCAATGCTGAGAATACGGCATTTGACGTGATCGAAGCGGCGGAAGTGCTGAAGCGTGTCGACCGAGAGAGAAAGCAGCCGAACGCAACCATCTTCACAACCCAATGCCAGCAATGTTGAGGCAGAGTTAGCTGCCATGCTCCATATGGAGCCCCCCTGAGAGCTGATTGTCCTCTACAGGCACTGAGTCGAGCCAGATAGCTATCTGATATGAGAGCGACACACCCTCACGAAATTTCTTGCGACGTCCCACTCCAAGAGTTCGTTTCCACCGCCTGAGCTGAACAGGCGCAGATCTGAGGAGGACGGAACCACGTCCGATGGGAATGCATCTGGATATCTGATGGTCAAGGCTAGGGAGTCGACCTTTGATGGGTGGGGTCCAGGGAGAGTCTGGTGGACAGATCTGGGTACGGGGATGGAGATGGAGCAAGTAAACCAACCTTGCGACGGTGCCAAGCCTGCGAGGCCTGTGGCTCACCGAGATCGCCAGTCCACTCGAGCAGGTCTATGTTTCCATTCGCGTGGCCGACGACAAGGGTGCCGAATGCAAGACCGCGATTGCGCTCACGCTGCTTGCCGGTCGCCCTGGCTGTGAGCGGGGGCAGCGGCAAGGGGGGAAATGCGAGGGCAGTTATCGGGGAGGGGGATGCGTCGACGAACCTGCACCGGTGAAGTGCCAGCGGCGGTGGACTGTCTGCCATGGCTCTGAATTC